>JAXIVJ010006096.1:5000-67500 GCA_036785665.1 Chirona hameri | reverse complement strand
GTTGTTTGGTTCCAGTATGAATTCAACTATTGATGTCATTGTGCAACGAGTTTTTGTCGATTTGATCAGTTCTGCCAGGCCGCTGGTAAGTATGAACTGGTGTCGCAGCCGCTGGTAAGTATGAACTGTGTCGCGGCCGCTGGTAAGTATGAACTGGTGTCGCGGCCGCTGGTAAGAATGAACTGGTGTCGCGGCCGCTGGTAAGAATGAACTGGTGTCGCGGCCGCTGGTAAGTATGAACTGGTGTCGCGGCCGCTGGTAAGTATGAACTGCTGTCGCGGCCGCTGGTAAGTATGAACTGGTGTCGCGGCCGCTGGTAAGTATGAACTGGTGTCGCGGCCGTTCCGCCTGCGACCAGCATTAATGTCCGAGTCAGTCATCGTCGGCGCATTGGGCAAAGGTCAGAGGACGATCAATATCATAGACTGACTGCTCCAGCGGGACACAAGTGATATCCCTGTCAAATGCATACCAATGCGAAGGTGTTCACCCTCAGGTATTCGTGGCGGAAGACTGAGGAAGGAGACTTCATTGAAATGATACAGTATAAGCGTTCATACGAAGGTTCCAGGTGCAGAGAAAACACTAAACGCGGCTAACTGTATGCCATTTTAATCGAGAAGGTGTATGCATAATGTAAGCTTATAGTTTAAGACGCTTTATTATTATTTAAATCCTTCTTTCGTTCTTTCTAGGGTGGATGTTTTTTTTTCTCTCGGAAAGTTCAAACTTGTTTCCGACAGCAATCAGAATGGTTAGCATGTCTCTGTCCAATATCTGTCCGAGGAACACGTCTGTCTAATTGAATTCTTAACTTGCAGATGTATACGACATTAATGTTACCGTTGCTTGACCAATCAATATAATCCTCATGCTGTTTTATGCATTGTACCTTCAGCACTTCGTCTATAAAATGAAATAAATAGGTTCATGGTAAGTTCTCGAATTTGCATGTACATAAAATGTTTAGCGAGACTGAAATGCTGACACTCTGGATTCCTTGCCTTATTTAACGAATACATACGATTGTATTGCGTGATCGCATGTATACTGTATATGGTTATTGGTTAATGTTTATCATGCTTAACCCTCGCCCGGGTAGGGGGTGGATGCCACCCCCCTCGGTTTTTGTGAAATAATTCGCGTAGTTTTTAACCGATGGAGATGAGACTTTCAGTACCCTACTTTTGAAAAGATTTGACACATAATCTGACAAATTTGAATTTCTAACCCACATGACCCGTGACCTATGACCTGTTTCTCAAGGTCATGTCAGGCGCAACTGGCGTCCCGCAGATCGATGCTTGTAACTTGTGCAGTTTCCGAGTGTGTGTTGTCAGGATCATATGCAAAGGTGTTTCGAGGTGACAGTTATGGTTTACACTGAGATTGTGACCTCGATTGACCTTTTCAGAGCTCAACTGAGGTCATTGCCTCCGATGACCTCATATTTTTTTTTGGCTTCTGCCGGTTTCTAGTACAATTTGTGACGCTGATTCCAAATTTGGCATCCATTTTATACAATTATATGTTCCACTGGGGTCATACACATCCACAGTTCAACCGAGGTCACTGACCTCAGATGACCTGACATGACCTTTTTGGAATTTGGCAGTTTTAGGAGATTTTGTGACGCTGATTACGAATTTGACACCTATTCAACATTATGATATGCTCATTCACGATTCTAGCTAGATAAAATTCATTTTATACGCATTTTCAATTTTGATGACTTTTGGGTCATTGACATGACCTCAGATGTCACCTAATGACCCAAGACCTTATAATTGGGTATCAGCGGATTCCTCTCGTCACAAGCAACACGCTCGTCTTTGAATCGAAGCTCTAGCACAATTAGGGGCGAAACGCTAAGGGGGGGGGGGGCGTATCCCCCCCCCCTACCCGAACACGTAGTGATTTTTCCCGACCCGGGCGAGGGTTAAGCGAAGTTTCTTAAGTTTGACTTTGTGGGTGTCAATAAGCCTGCCACAACTTAACCCGCGAGTCACCGGGGGGGGGGGGGCTTTTTAGCCCCACCCCCCTGAGGAATATTTTGAATATCTCAAGAACAAATGCAGCTATCGACGCCAGACTTGCAGTACCTTTCCGGGTATCATTTTGACACATGTCAGCAAAATGTAAATTTTGGGGTCATAATGTGTCACGAGAAAATTACGTCATAGGGACGTCACTTCCGACAGATTTCGAGCCAAATTAGGCCATACATTAAAACATTGTAGAAAATACAGTTTTAAGGATAACTACACTGTACATACATCGCATAACAGCTAATGAACAGCACCATTAAACTGTTGTCTCGAAATTTGAATTTATTGCATCACGAGATTTGCAAAAATTCTGAAAGTCAAAATAATGTTGTTCAAAATATTTTAGAAGTATATTAGAAGATCATTTACAACAACAAATCGGAATATATGTGATAGACACTAATGGTGTGAATGTGTGTAGCGAGTTTCAAGTTAATATATTCAAGGGCTACTTACTTACGACCTTTCAAAGGTAAAAAATGGTCGGTCCACATAACACATAGTTTGTGCTGATGCCGCCGTCCTCCTCGCCTGCCACGCGCGCGTCCCCGGCCGCCGCGCCGCGTTTGCAGTTATCCTGTAGACGAATGCGTGGCCTGACAGGCGGCGTCCGGGTCTCGTCCTCGCTGATCCATGTCGTTCAGTCTTGGAAGAAGAGTGTTGTCCGGGTCTCGGACTGCTGATGACTGGGCGGCGGCTGAGTGTCTGCCGGTGATCATCAGGGGAGCCGCCCCCCTCCCCCCCCCCCCCTCCTCGGTCTGATTGCCGGCGCAGCTCGGTCGCGATCCTGAGAGCCCTTCAGCTGGTAGCGGCGGCGGGCTAATCAGACCCAACTGCCGCCGCCGCCGCCCTCTGCTCTCATCCGGGCCGGCGGCAGAGCGTCCAGATAGGACCCATCAGAGCGGCAGAGCGGCAAGATTGGATCCATCAGAGCGTCCAGATAGGACCCATCAGAGCGTCCAGATAGGACCCATTCGGCGGCAGAGCGGCCAGATAGGACCCATCAGAGCAGCAGAGCGGCCAGATAGGACCCATCAGAGCATCCAGATAGGACCCATCCGGCGGCAGAGCGGCCAGATAAGACCCATCAGAGCGGTCAGATAGGACCCATCCGGCGACAGACCGGCCAGATAGGATCCATCAGAGCGGCAGAGCGACCAGATAGGATCCATCAGAGCGGCAGAGCGGCCAGATAGGATCCATCAGAGCGGCCAGATAGGACCCATCAGAGTGGCAAGATAGGATCCATCAGAGCGGCCAGATAGGACCCATCCGGCGGCAGAGCGGCCAAATATGAGAGAAATGTGATGCCGCCCACCGTCCGGCGGCAGAGCCAGCGCTGAAGATCGTATTCTGAGTCTGGGTGGGGGCTTAACCTGGGGGAGGAGGGAATCAGAGATATATGGCCCAACCTCCGGCGATACATGTGGCCACCGCAATTTTAAAATAAAATTTAAACGAGATGGAGAATTTCTGAAGGCCGGTTGTACTATGTATGATTCTGAAACAACTTCAAGGAATACATTTATTACAACAGAGCAATATGTGTACGGTTTTGGAGACGTCCCGTCACCTTCCTCAGGGTAAATAACACAAATAACACAAATGAAACACTAAATCATCTTGATGTAGGTACGTGTGTTCCAAATCATGTTTTCTTAACTCATGCATGTCGATGTTACAGTACCCTACTTGTATCTATGTTATCTATCCTGATGGAGGAGAAAGAAACTCTCCAAAACATGTCAGCTTGGGGCTTAAACATTGTTGTTCCGCATTTTATAAGTATATTTTCATGAAAGCCTTTGTGCGAAGCTGCATTAGATATATTATTATAATCAATTATATATTATAACATATAATTATATATGTTGGATCTGCCGTAAGGATCTACCGTACCCCATTTCGTATCGTTGACCCAACCAGACCAATCCAGTGTTTTCCATTTGGGGAGGGGGGTCTCGGCGGGTTTATAGATCCTCTGTGCCCACCCAAAATATCCAGCCCTAAGCCGAGTAGTAATCAGGAGCGGATGGCATTGGTGTAGTACCTCCGCCACCGATCTGGGTATAATAAGGCGGCGCAGGGGTAGACAAAGTCCACGAAACCCTATTACAATATGTTTTTCATGGCTTGATTCAACGTTTGTAATTGCAATGTTTTCCCAGCCAACTTTCGTCCATGTGACGTTATTAACATCGTTGTTCACTTCAGCCAGTGAAGTGAGCAAGAGGGTCGGACACATCTAGTAGTGGTGTCCCAGTAGTGGTGTTCCAGTAGTGGTGTCCCAGTGATTAGACCCTGAATGCAATAATATTCGTTGCTTTTATAGAAACCTAAAAGAAGGTGATCGTAACAACTCGACGGGACGCATCTTAGGAAACTCTGAGTTTCCGAAGACAGGACGTCAATACAAATATTTGACATGTTCTAAGTCTTAGAAAGGCAGTGGTGATAAGTATTTGTTTGATGCTCTGTTCAGCTGAAAAACATACATTATGTAGATAAAAATTCAGCTGAGAAACATAAACTATGAATGATCTGTAAATGTATAAACTTACTATCCAAATAATATTATAAAGCTTTTTAGTATAATGTCCAGATATCTCAACTTGACCCTTCATTAGCCAATCGTAAATAATCAGGGCAAGGGAAATCGGTCCTTTCCGGAAAAGTGCACTTTGAATTGCAAAGTTTAATGTAAATTTTATTCCAGACAATACATTTTAATCAGACATTTTTTTTATCGTGCGTGCAGATACCTATAATGCGAATCGCGAGGTAATATAATTTCCTTAAAGGGAAATATTCACCTTTTTCTACTTTTCTGCATTATCATGTATGCATCGTGCATCGTGTATGACAACAAATTGATCGAGTCTCAATTTATAAATGAAATCACAGCTTTTATATTTCTAAAAATATTTTTTGGGAAATTTAAAACAAGTACATATACTTCTTTCGGAGTTCATGATCGGTGTTTTTACTTCACTATTTGGAAGCGCGACATATCTGGCGCTTTTCTTTCTTTTGATATAGTTTCTGATTGGTCCCTGAAACAAATAACCGACACTAAATAGGTCGCCGTAGCGTGCTCAAGTGAACTTCCGATTTCATTGCCAGTTTTGTCATTGTTTGTTGATTTTTAAAATAAAATAAATGATTATTTGTCATGATTACGAGCGAGCGCGAAGCGCTCGCTCGTCTTTTCTGTGGTATATGGGCAAAATCTGAATATGGGCGGCCCGACCCGACCCGGCCCGGCCCGTGGCGACGCTTTTGACAATGACATCTCTGCAACCGCAACGTCCGATTGACAAGCGGGCTTCTTTGCTGAGCAGCCCCATCCAACCTACACTGTTTGAGACCAGTGCCGACTCACGTGGGTGACTACCACTGCGTGTGGCGCGTGCCCCGCGAGGGGTGTTGGAAGGTGTTTCCTCGTAATAGCTCCGCAACGGCTGAGCCGATTGTGGTCAAATTTGGTATGTGGTTAGGGACCTCTCAGCCGCCACTTTCCCACAAGTCAGGGGTAGGATGCTTCTGCACGTGCGCAGGGGCGCACGTGCGCACCCTTTTTGTATCTCAGAAACTACTTGCCCGATGGAGTTGAAATTCACCATACATTTTCTTCGCGCTCGCTCGTTCATCGCCAACTTTGGTGTATTTCTGGTAGGTATGCATGTATGTACAGTCGGTCTACTAATGGTATTCCCTAGCTCTGGGTCTCCCACGGTAGGCAAGACGATAGCTGGCTGAATCCCGCACCGAGGCGGGGCCAGACCGGTTTGACAGCTCGCCCGGTGGCAAATTCTCGAAGTCTAATAACCATTCGCACCAATTCATTTGATTGGTCGAATTCACTTGGATATGACGTCACTGTGACGTCACAGTCTCCCTACCTATTGCGCATGCTCATTGGTTAATCTGGAGGATCTGGAGGCTATTTTTGTGTTGGATCCTGTGAGAAAGGCGGTATATAGAAGGTAGAGTCATTAGGCGATTTGACCACTCGACCTATAATGATGAATGACATATGTGATTCGCTTGTTTCAGCCATTTTCATGTCATCTTTGTCATTGTACTCATATAGCTATGTCGATCGGAGACAAGAGATCGGCAGTCCCACTACTCTTGTATCGAAATGACTGGTTAGAGCAGTGTTGTTGCGTTACGTGGTCTTAGAGGCAACATGTTCCTTTCAGTAAGAAGGAAACCATCGAGCAGGTTACGAGAGTTTGTGATTTACGTTGGATCGTCGTTTCCGTTTGAGTTCTGGAGACGTTGAGTGCCAGCGTTTTGGTTGCTGCGCGTTGTTGTTTGCTATGGAGTACTGCCGACGGTTTGAGTTGTTTTGAATTGGATACGGCACTTGAGTTGTTTGCGACGATTCGTAATTCAAATCATTGCAAATTGATGGTGATGAAAATTGCTTCGTGGTTTATCTGGACGTGATACTGCGGCGTCGCCAGCTGTTTCCCGTCGCGATGGCGAAAAATACATGTCTTTCACAATTACTATTAACTTCTATTGGCGCGCCTCGACAGGTAATAGAAAACCGAGGTTGAAATATAACACGTTTTCCGCTTTCTAAACACAGTTGTCGCACGTGTCAACTGAACTGACTTGCTCCGTGCTCGTTTCATGGAATCTCTGGGTGGAAAATTACGTATTTAAAATTCAACGCCTTACCTTCTAATATTACGTATGCGATCGAAATAAATACGTATTATCGAAATATTCAGGGAATAATTGTCTAACACTGCTATTTTGGTCGACCGCCTGTTTTCAAGTATAAACAAAGCAATATAAATATTATACAGACGCCGAATATAGGTACTGTTGCCTACCGATCTGACATGTAAACGGAGATCAAATGCACTTCTGCCTGACGACCGCGCCGTAACGAGAATAAACTATATGTTTCATATGGTGCGCACCAAGGCTAAGCGCATCACACACAGCGATCGCTTCGATTATATATATGTATGTATGTATTTACATGGCACGATGTAAATACATACATACATATTGTCGCTTATAGGGCCTTGATTGTCGCGGCCCAGCATCCCATTCAGGGAGGTGCCAACCTCCCCCGGTGGTAAAATGGACTCGCCCAGCAGCTATGACGTCTCCTCCAATTCCGAGTGCGAATGGTTATTAGACTTCGGGAATTTGCCGCCCGGTGCCACCCGATACTTGGCGGAATCTACACCGCTCCGTCCTGGTCTGACCCACACAGGCCGATCGGGGTATAATTATGCGCGTGTGTGGCGAGGCTATGTGGCGGACCGTGGTTGGAAATATACGCAGACCTAGAATGTCAAGTTAGTGACGATGTCTGTGATGACCAGTGTTAAGAAAACCATAGGTCAGTGAAGCATCGCTAAGTGTGCAATTGATAGAATATAGAAGATAAAAATAATAGAAGCACGGGCTATACTTTAAGACGAATATTTATATCTCAAGTTTACCGATACCGTCGTCACAGATGCCGTCTCGGAAATGGCTATCCGTCGTGTCGCTTGCGACGAATGAGAAATTTGCATTGCGCCCAAAAAGTTTTGATATTTTGACCTGATCTTAACCCGCCATTGACGGGGGGGGGGCGTTTAACGCACCCTTGACGCATTTTCGTAATAGCTCAACAACCATTAGCGCTATCAACGTGAAACTTCGGATACCTTCTTCGACATCGTGTCAGAAATAGTAGTCAGCTCAAAGTTTAAGATCACATGTGTGATGCTGAATGCCCATTGACGTCTTCTGTGAAAAAATAGAACAATTTCGTCGAACAAATGTCGAGTTATAGCAAATTTAGTGACGTCACTGCACACGAGTTTTACACCAAAATCAGCTAAACTGGAACAGACCGTACAAATGCCATATTGTGAGCAAAATGCAATCCAAAAACGTCCAAATATAGAAAATAGCAAGGGCTACAACATGGCTATCTCGAATTTCGGAAATTGTGGTTTCTGATCCCCATTTTTTTTGGGGGGAGGAGGAATGCCCACACAATCAATTTTTTCAAAGATATCATTAAAAAAAACGGAAAATATGTCAGAGTACCACGTATGGGAAACAACCATACCAAATTTCAGAACGATATCACCATTTTTGACTGACTACATACAGTATGGGTAATAAATTAAGTCATATTTTGAAATTACGTTTGCACTTTAATTGACCAGATACAAACAAATAAATGCCACCACTATATTTCTGAGACACAACTGGTATCGGACCTAGGCAGAGTGTGATAATAGTATCATAGTACCGGAGCCTGCTGCAGAGGCTGAAAGGAGTCCAGGAAACCAGTCATTGTGACTGGCATCCTCTCTCGCTGTGGAGCCAGTGAAGAGTGGTACTCGAGAGCTCTGTCTGTGAACAGCTCAGTTCAGAACTTATGTTCAGCTATGGGACTTAGTTATGTAGACTTATGGGATCAGTTCTATGAGTGGCGTAGGTACTATATGAAGGATGGGCTTCACTTATCGGATGAGGGGGCAAGGGCTTTGGGAGATGCCTACAGAAGCGTCATGCAGGGAAACTAAGTAGGGGGGGATGCTAGTACTAGGGCATCAGGAATTAAGCATTGGTAGAAGTTCATGTCAGAATAGGACAGTAGATCATAATTCCCTCAGAAATAGTAGTCAGCTCAAAGTATAAGATCACATGTGTGATGCTGAATGCCCAAAGTATTAGGTCTAAATTTGATGAGTTTGAGTGTTATGTTGCCCTTGAAAAGCCTGATATCATTTGTGTAACCGAGACATGGGTTAGTGAGGGGTATAATAGGGATAGGCTACAGGATTTCGAGTTACAAGGGTATAACATGTTCTCTTACTGCAGAGAATCTCGGCAGGGGGCGGAGTGTTTGTATATGTAAATAGCTTGTATTGCACTACTAGAGTTGATGATTCTAGTAAAGTAATAAAAGTAGAATCAATCTGGCTGGACATTAAAATTGGTACAGGAAACAGAGGAAGGTTGAGAATAGGTGCATTTTACAGACCAGGGAATCTTCCAAGGAACCCCCAAGCTGAAACAGACCTGGATATTTGTGAGGAAATACGTAGTATTTTTCGAGCTCAGTGTCTTAGTATGGGAGATTTTAACTTAAGAGGAAACGAAAGTATAGCAGAGGAAACAAATGAGTTTAGGTTGTATAGGAAAATCTTTGAAGAGGAGCTTTTCATGCATCAGTTTGTAACAGAGCCAACCAGACATTGCTCCATTCTAGACCTTGTATTCTCAGACAACAGTGATCTAGTTAGTGACATAAGTATTTGCGAAGGTATGGGAACCAGCGATCACAATATGGTTAAATTAAATATCTCATCAGAAATGAGGCCCAAAGTTTGGAACCTTCTTATGGTTCCAAACTTCAACCGGGCTGATTTTGATGGCATTAGAAATGACCTCGCACAGATAAAATGGAACGTTGAGTTGGCAGGTTTAGATGCATGAGGCCTGGAATGTTTTCAAAGCTAGATTAAGTCAAATTCAGAATCGGCATATACTCCTCAGGCACAAACGTAACAGAACCAAGGGCAAACCAGTTTGGCTTACCCCAGAAGTAAGGAGTGCTATACAAACTAAAAAAGGTGCATTGGGCATTTTGAAGGGGTCTTCACTAGGTATAAATCAGAAGGCCTACCAGAATGCAAGAAATTCAGGTAAGAAAAGGGTCAGAGCAGCTAAAAGAGCAAAGGAACTTGATTTAGCTAGACATTGTAATGCAGATAGTAAGAAGTTCTTCAGTTTTTATAAGTTCAGTACAGTTTCCAAAAATATAGGTCCATTTAAGGTAGATGATGTGTTAGTTAGCAAGGACAGTGAAATGGTTGAAGTGCTTAATGATCAGTTCCAATCTGTCTTTACTATCAAGGACCAGAGTGGTATTGCAGTACTTCAGCCTGAGCCAGAGACAGAGGAGACTATAGGAGAGCTAGGTGGCATACGTAGTGAACTTGCTCTGGAATATCTAAAGAAAGTAAGGCCAAACAAGGCAGAAGGACCTGATGGAATCCATGCTAGACTGTTAAGAGAATCTAAAAGGGAGTTGTCAGTTCCATTGGCCATAATATTTTCTAAATCACTCGCAGATACTCAAACTCCACTTGATTGGAAAAGAGCAAATGTTGTTCCTATTCATAAAAAGGGAGATATAAGTAAAGATGAAAACTGGTTAATAAAGATGACTGGTTAGTCTGACCTCATTAGTCTGCAAGGTGCTTGAATCAATCATCAAAAGATAAGATTGCTGAATTCTTGGTGCAAAATGAACTCATCAAGGATACACAGCATGGCTTTAGGAAGGGCCGTTCTTGTTTAACCCGCGCGGCGCTGGGGTCTCCATCCGAACGCCCGGTGCTGGGGGGGTAAATTTTACCCTCCCCCTCTTATCTTCCGAACCAATAACCGCAGCGAGAGGCGCAAGGCGGCGATCGAAAGCTCTCAGTGAGAAGAATCTAATGCATACCCGAAATTCTTTTTTTTAAAAAAGGTCACATGTCAGGTCACGGTAAGGCCAAGTGTCAAAATTTAACTATTTGGGTTTTAGGGCTATTCTTTCCAACCAAAGCCTTATATTGCAACTATTATCTCACAAAGTGCTTCCAAATGTATAATGCATCTCCCGAATAAGTAACAGTGAAATTTAAGGCAAAGGTCAAGGTCAAGGTCTGGTCCCAAAATGTTACAGGTCTACGAAAGCCATGCGACACATGTTGTATGGGTTATTTTACACGTATAATTCGATAGAAGCAGCCATTTGTACAGCCTGATCCCATAGAATGGCCCTCAGTTCAAGGTCAGGTCACAATAAGGACAACATTTGGAATTGATTAATGTAAATAAACATTGCATGTTTCTAGACTAGTTTTGTCTTAGACATACAGTGGTGGCATTTATTTGTCTGTATCTGGTCAGTGAAAGCCAAAAAACGTAATTTAACAAAAATGACGTCATGAGTTACTTATACTTAGAGAGCCATAAGTCAGCAAAAATAAAGATATTGCTTTGAAATTTGCTTTGAGCATCGTTCATAATCGGTTATATAATATGTCTTCCGGTTTTTGAAAATCTAAAAAAAACTTTGTGGAAATTCTTCCCAAAAAAAATCATTTTTTTTGCATTTTGGGGGCAAAAACCTAGAATTTTGCCAATCCTAGATCGCCATCTTAAAGACAATGATATTTCTCTTCTTTTGACGCTTTTATGTGCGATTTACATCAATACGCTATTTTCTACGATTTTTCAAACATTTAACGTTTTTTTCACCAAAAATGACATGACATGACGGCTCTAAAACGTCATTATCTCCCACCAATGTTCACGAATTTCAATCCAATTTTGGCAAAAGACGTAGAATTGATTCACAATGAGGTACCGTAAGTTTCACTTCGATAACTGTCATGGTTTTCAAGTTATTGAGAAATTCCGGGAGGGGAGGGGGGAGGGGAGGGGGGGGGGGGGTAAAATTTACCCCCCCTCCCCCCAGCGCCGTGCGGGTTAACTAATCTTCTGGAGTTTTGGGATGTTGCAACAGATAGCTTTGACCAGGGTAAACAGAAAGATGTAGCTTTTACTTATTTCAGTAAAGCATTTGACAAAGTCCCCCATACAAGACTGGGGTTGCAACTTAAAATTAATGGGATCAGGGGCAAGATTCTGGATTGGATAGAAACGTGGCTTTCAGGACGCCAGCAAAGGGTTATATTGAATGGGTGAAAATCACAATGGAATATGGTTCTCAGTGGGGTTCCACAGGGCTCAGTTCTGGGCCCATTGCTTTTATAATATTTGTGAATACAATTGAGAACAGTATAGACAGCGAAGTCTTGAAATTTGCAGACGATCTAAAAGTTGTCAGGATTATTAGAGGAAAACATGATCAGGATGTTTTTCAATCAGATCTGGACAAGCTAGTTGAGTGGTCGGAAGCATGGCAGATGAAATTAAATTTGAGTAAATGTAAAATTATGCACGCTGGACGTGTTAGCAGTAAACATTGGTATGACATGGGTGGGCAGAAAATGGAGCAGATTGTAAAGGAAAGAGATTTAGGTGTCGTGGTAAACAATAGACTATCAGCGTTAGACCAGGTTGTATAAGTTAGGGAACAGGCACTTAGAATGTTAGGGTCCATTAACAGACATTTTTCCTACAAGAGTGAAAAGGTATTAACAAAACTGTATTGTGCGTACGTTAGACCACATTTGGAGATTATTCAATTCAATTCTTACGGGACTCTTTATTACTGCATACTGTTCGTTCGGGTTTTGTGGTTTTTGTGGCTTTTTTCCTTGCGGCGTTTAGCGTTGAGAATTTGGTGGTGGCGGATGGCATGACAATTCATGACAAATATCGAGTTTTATGGGAAAAACTGGGTAACTGATGCTGTCGTTGGAAAGCAAATATGTTATCATATATTGCTTATTGTAATCGGAAATATGCCATAAGTGAGGTGTTTTCATTAACATAAAAGAGATGACTGGCTCTGCCTCAGCCAGTACTGCAGAAAGTACGCGGTGACATCACCGCGCAATATGAAATGTCCTTACGTGTAGAAGAGGTAATTTCCATAAAAATGTGACTATGTGTGACTTCTACCACCTTTATGAGTAAGTTTTACTATGTAACTCAATTATTCTGGGGAAAAAAACGTATAATTCCTTTAAGCCCGTCGTTATTGTGTGCAATGGTTTTGATTTTCATATACAAGCTACCATATGCATGACGTGATAATCGTCATGAAGTTTGTGTATTGCCATGAAGGAGAAAATAGAAACATGCCCATTGTTCGACGGATATCCATCTATGTTCCAAACAAATGCCATATTCGTTTTTTTCAGCTCGAAATACGGCGTGTAGCCAAATTTCAAGACAACTTTCAAGGTGACCTATTCCCTTTAAAGGAAACGGTTCAGCTTTAACATGGGGTTTTGAGTTGAGATAGCCAGGTTGTATTCCATGCTCGAAAATGGACTTGAGAAGCTTTCACACGTTCATAGAAACCCCTTAGTTAATTAAAATTGGCTTACTGGAGTCCTAGAAGCCGGGACGAGTATCCGTCGTGGGCTCCCATCGCTGATTGGCTGATTTGACGTATGATTATGACGTATGGCATGGAGAATAAGTATTATAAACATTGACATATATAGCGCTGGACAAGAACATGCTGTTTCATTACCTTATTCCCTTCATTGCAGGAATGAACTTTGAGAGATATGTCGCTAAAATCGTCTATAAACACTTTTCTCAGCAATATTCTTAGGGAAATTATACGTCACGCACTTACAGATGTCCTGATTTCGCATTAATTCACTCCATTCAGAGGAAAACATCAGAATTGGAACCAAATAACTGACAATTTGCTTTTTCCGCGTTCATATATATTTGTATGGCTTACTAGTAACATGATAATTCATTTCTAGCTTCTCTCAATCATTTCTGATATTTTTTAAAGGTAGACTGTTTCCTTTAAAGATAATGTTTCACCTTTCTGAAATTTGTAAAATATACGCTGGTTGTAGTCGAAAATATGAAGTAAGTGCTGCTGAAAACGATGGTGAAATTTTTCTCTCTTGAAAATTCACTTAACTTCCTACAAATTAAGTTTTAAATTTGGGATGAAAGCGCCATTATTGAGCTATAGAGAGTTATAGAAGGAAAACAACTTTACGCTGCCAAACATATGTCACAATCGTTCCAGACAATTCTGGCCACTTAAATACAAACATTGTGGTACTGTGTCTTCTCCCGCACAGAACACAATGACGAGTGCGAGGCATTGCGACAGCTCAATATTTATTAAACAAGCAATCAATCCATAACTGAGATTTCAAACAACGTGACGAACTTCAACATGGAACGCAACCAGGGGCGTAGCTTCTCCAGAAAAGTGTGGGGGTTGAACCGGGAGAAATCGCATCAAGTACCATCAAAATCCACACAAATACAGAATTCTCTCCGGAATTGACCTATTTCCTCGTCCAAGTTGGGGGCGGGGGGCTGAAGCCAAGTTGGGGGGCTGAAGCCCCCTCAACCAAATAGGAAACTACACCCTGACCGCAACCTATCGCGTTGGCCGTTGTTTACATCGTACTCGCCAAGGTTCGAGAAATACAGGTCGTCTGACTTCCAGGACCAACAATCTTGAACTGGCTGTCAGCCAATCAGCGGCGGTATTACCATAGTCATACCATTTGGAAAATTCCAAATCCAATTGCTTAAAAACGGATAAGTTTGGGGGAAAATGACCTTAATAATTTAGACATTTCAATAACGGACAAAGATAATGGCTATCTCAGTTAAAAACCAATACAAAGGTGAAACATTCCCTTTAACGACGCATCAGTCAGTATCAAGGGCGGATCCGGCCAGCCGGGTTTTTTTTTGGAGGGGGGGGGGGGGGGGGGCAAACCGTTTTTAGCGGACCTTAACTACCCCCAATTTCGAATTTCTTCCCGGATTTAGACCACTTTATTTTGCAACTATACGATTTCTTTTTCTCTTTTTTGAGCTTTTGGACCTTTTGGGATATCAAAAAAGGAAAGATCGTCAGCTTGCAGCTTGTATTGTTCCGACATTGCCTTACACTGAGCAAAACTATGTCAATTGTCAGCTGTACCCTGGGGCGTCGCTGATAGTTTTTGAGTTGGAGGGGGGTCGGCTGAAATGACGAAAGAAAAATTATCCATTTTTTGCGTGTATTTAAGCCTTTGCAGTTTTTTTAATTGGACTTTCATGTTATAGTAGGTACTTGTTATTTAGCGCCCGGCAGCGGTGCGAAATTTTTACGGGTCGGCCTGCTAAAACCCAGAAACATAGACGGTGGGCCTTGTAGAGAATAAGAAGCTAAACATGCTATTCATTCAACTCACCGCTACAACGAACCGAAGACGATGGCGATGGCTTCGTTATGACGATGGCCACCGATGTGACGCCGCGAAGCGGCGCGAAGATTTTAATTTTAGGCCGTGGAAAACGAAAGTTTAATATTGGAACCACACTCAGGTAATCCCTATTCCTGGTTGCACATCTCGGTATGATTACAAATATTGAAATTAAGGTAGTTTTTAATATACATATTCTTCGGATAGTAAATCACGATAACCGGTGGTAGTCAGTGCTCAATAGTACATATGATAATAATAACTGTATACATATGTACCGAACTGTAACAAACAACTGGTAACCGTGTAAATGGTTTGAAAGCAGCAAGACTTGTCCGCACATAATTAATAACCAGTAAGGCGCCGCAGTTGGCGATGAACGAGCGAGCGCGAAGGAAATGTATGGGAGATTTCAACTCGATCGGGCAAGTAGTTTCTGAAATACAAAAAAGGGTGCGCTCGTGCACACGTGCAAATGCACCTACCCTTGACCAAATTTGAACACAATCGGCTCAGCCGTTACAGAGATATATAATAGGGGTGCGCACGTGCGCACGTGCAAAGCCACCCCACTCCGACTTGTGGAAAGGCGGCGGCTGAGAGGTCCCTAACCACACATCACATTTGAACACAATCGGCTATGCTGTTCCTGAGATACAGAATAGAAGTGTGCACGTGCGCACGTGCAGAGGCACCCACCCCTGACTTGTGGGAAACTGGCGGATGAGAAGTCTCTAACCCAGGGCCTATTTTAAGGGAAAATAATTGGGGGGCAAAAAGGTACCCCCATTTTTTGGGGCATCTTCTTGTGGCAAAAAGGTAACCCCCATTTTTTATCGACGGATTTGGGCCGGTCACCTTATTTTGGTATTCGAGCTTAAGAAATTCACTTTTCGAATTCATACAAATTTATTTTGTGGACATTTTTCTCAAGAAAAAAAATTAGGTCAAAAACCCAAAAAATCACAAATCCGAGATATCCATTTAAAAGAGAATGCCTTTTCTTTCTTTTTACGTTTTTATTTGCAATTTTCTATTTGCTTTGAAACTCTATTTTTTACAATTTTTCAAAGTTGATTGTTTTTCCACCAAAAATGGTATGACATGACGTCATTAAAACGTTATTATCTCCCAACATACTGCGTTAATTGCATTGAACTTTGGTGAGAAGGCGTAGAATTGATGCAGAAGCAGGTACTGAAACTTTTTAATTGATATCTATCATAGTTTTAAAGTAATTGCGAAAATCCGAGAGGGTGCATATTCTGCCCCCCCCCCCCCTCTCCAGCGGGGCGCGTGTCACCGGGGCTGCTTGAATTGCATCAGGTGCGCTGTTTTTCTATCATTGGAATTATATGAATGTCATAGGAATGCAAGGAACTATAGGAATGCAAGCGATACATACAAACTTCCAATTCAATCACTTGAGAAAAGACAAAAACTTCCGTTTGCATGATGTTTTCTCCTAAGATCATTGTTTTCCCGTTCAGTGCAAGGAACGCGCAGGGGTGGGGAGATACTTGTATTGCATGCTCCACCCCCAGATTCCATTGGAGGAGGCGCATTTGCCCCTGATGTCCGCCCCCTGAATCCGCCAGGGGCGGATACTGAGTTTTTTTTTGGAAATAGCGGAAAACGACGCCATTTCGCGCCGCCATTTTTGGTACCACTGCTTGCCCATCAATTGCCCAAATCCTGTTAGTTTGTTTACCTCGGGTCTCCTCAGGTCACGTCACTAAGTCAAGTCTAGTGATCCCATCTCCAAAAGCCACATTGTTTGACCGATCAGTTAGATACTCACAGGATTTCATCAGGTCATAAACACCTACAATTCAGCTATTTCGGATGATTTTTACATCGGTGACCTAAGATGAAGTCCATTTTGTGACCTCCCAATTATAAGTAATTGGGGAAACATGAAAATGCATACAAATCCACAGGAAATGGCTAAATTTGCCCAATTTTTACCAGAGTCCCGCATCTTTTGCAAAATACAAAGATCCAGTGGCGGATCTACGGCTGGGCAAAATGGGCAATTGCCCCCCCCCCCAAACAAAAAAAACGCCTGAAATCGGCGCAAGATTGACGCATTTCCTGATATATAAAAAATATAAGTAACTTTTACTAAGGTAAGTTAGCTTTAAATCAGCTATCAATGCATATGCAAGCAAAATCCGATGTTTTTTTTCTCCAAATTGTGTGAGACTTTTTGGAATTTTGCCCCCCCCCCCAAAAAAAAACGTTCTGGATCCGCCAATGCAAAGAGATCCATGTGGTATTTTCATCCTGTGACCTCCACGAGGTAAAATCTATTCACCCTGAGGTCATTCGTCATTTTTGTTCCATAACTTGTGTACCGAACCAGTAAGGCGCCGTAGTTGGCGATGAACGAGCGAACGCAAAGGAAATGTATGGTGAATTTCAACTCGATCAGGGAAGTAGTTTCTGAGATACAAATACCTGGTCGCACGTGCGTACGTGCAGAAGCACCCCACCCCTGACTTGTGGGAAAGTGGCGGCTGAGAGATCCCTAACCGCACACCAAATTTGAAAACAATCGGCTCAGCAGTTGCCCCCACCCACTCCAAATTGTGTAGCGACGTTCCTGATCCAATAACCCCCGATCTCCCCCACTCTGCCTCTGCCGCTAATGAGCAATTGTTCAAAGGATATTGGAATTCAAGATATTCCGGAAATAATTTAAAGATAGTTATTTTGACTGGGAAATATTCAAACTTAGGAATAGCATGACATTTGCATTGGATTTGTATACATTTATCACCAGGTAAGCATATTTTATTTTTATTGAATACCTATCAAGCGAAAAATGACATGGAAATACTGAAATCAGGATGGGTAACATTTCTTGACTGGGGGGGGGGCAAAACGGCTCACTGGGGGCATTTGCCCCCCCCCCCCCCCTCCCCAGTTAACATGTTAAAATAGGCCCTGCCCTAACCATACACCAAATTTGAACACAATCGCCTCAGCCGTTCCTGGGATATAGAATAGGGATGTATACGTGAGCACGTGCAGAGTACTTTTACACACAAAAAAAACACAGAATACTTTGTAACATCCCTCACGCGGCACGCTCCACGCGCAGTGCTAGTCACCCACATGAGACGGGTTTGCTCTCAAACAGGGTAGGTGAGATAGGGCTGCTAAGCAAAGAAGTCCGCTTGTCAATCGGACGTGCGGTTGCAGAGATATGAGCTTCTCAAAAGCGTCGCCACGGGCCGGGTCGGACCGCTCATAATCAGATTTTTCCCATTCACCACGGAAGGACGAGCGAGCGCGATGAACCGAATTATAACGATTATAATGATATCCTTTGTTAAGTGAACTGTTTCAGATGCATGGCTGAACCGAATTGTATCTCAATGTGCGGTATCGGCACAGAAAGTTCAGCAAATGACCATCTCTTGTTGCAATGATGTTTAGACATCATTCTCTCGCAATGGAACTGAACCATATGTGAAATTTATGGTGTCGAAACTGATCAAACTAGCATAATTCATCGAGAATAGATCGTCGAAATGCATCACCACTATGTTGCAAGATTTTAATGTATTATTAACCATTGTGTGAAATTTCTGACCTCAAAAGATAACACTATAATACATCGATCGAAAAAGTAGACTTCCGCGGTGAAAATGGCGTGCTAAAGGTTACTGGATTACAGAACCCATTATCAAACACAATAAATCAAGTCTCTGATTTAGAGTCTCGGAGCATGACCGAGAGCAGCAGGCAGCGGTATGATGTTAGCCCCGCACCATCGTTGGCACGTCAACTAAGACCCGTGTGTATCGCTAACCTATCGAACCCGCCCGCATCCACTCGGCGTGATCCATCGACTGCATGCTCTGCTGTGTGTCCCACCCTGTGCCGTGCGGGTGCCTGTGGCTGGGTGTCGTGTAGCCAGCAGCACGGCCACGCAATGTCCGCCGCTCGATAGCAGCTCATTTAACCCGCGCCGTGCCGGTGCTCGGCGCCACCTTCGCCGTGCCGGGGGGGGGGGGGGGTTGACACCCCCTCCAACTCGAAAACTAAAAGGGCTAAAAGACGCGGAAAAAGGCGTTCGAAATATCTCAACAAGCACATTTGAAAGTACTTCGGATAGTTTTTCCTTAAGCCAATATTGAGGTCACCTGAGGTCATCAAAGGTAAAATTTTCCAGTTTTAGGACTTCGCTCCAGAAACCCCCAGATATCACAAGAACTATGATAGCTAGGAACAAACGAAAAAAAGCAATGGAAAGCTCTTGCAAAGTACATTCGCCAAACTATCCTCAGATTTGAGCTCAGCTCAACAACTGAGGATCCAGAGCTCATCAAATGTCAAAAAAAAATTACAAACCAGTTTTTCACGAATAGCTTTTTACCTAATACGGACAAGGCAATAATTTTGATGCCATCGTGTTTGTCTCGTCAAGACGCTTCGACATATATTAGTGTTAACCAAGTTAGGCCAACTTAAAAATTTGACCTCAGGTCAAGGTAAAGTGGTGACCCAAGTAGGTCACGTTGGATATGGGAAGACGTATCTCGACGAGACAAACATATAAGTGTCGGTTTCACTTCTCTATCGTCATTATGTCGGAGATATTGACATACAACTGTTGGTGACCTCGGATGACCTTGGATGACCCTGTAGGGGTCACTGAGCAAACATTGCACCTAGGTCATCAAAAATGGCCTATAATAAAATGATCCAGAAGGAATTAGACTGATATCTTGCGTATCCTTGGAATAGGAAGCATTTGAATATTTCCCCATTGGCTTATAATGGGGAGGTCACGAAATTGACCAGACTTTAGGTCGCTGATATACAAAATCCAAGATAAATGAATTGTAGATATATATATATATATATATGACCTTATGAAATCCTGTAAGTATAGAACCGATCATCCAAAAACTGTGACTGTGGTACGACCACAAGTTTTTTTGGGAGGTGGGGTCACGTGACCTGGTCTGGTGACCTGACGTGATATGACCCGAGGTATTTTTGTTTACATAATGTGGGCAATTGATTCCCGAACAGTGGTGCCAATAACGGCGGCGCTGCGCTCCGCCGTGTTTCCGCTATCCTCGAAAAGACCTGAGGGGGGTGTCTAAACACCCTCCCCCGGCACGGCGCGGGTTAACTCCCCATCCAGTAAGCGCAGGGCTCTGTGGCTGGCAGTCGCGCAGCGCCAGCCGAGGTTCGTTACAGCCACGACACCCGACATGCGTGCGCCCCCCGGCCAGGTAAGGTCTGCTTGCACTGCTGCCCGCTACCGCCGCCTCCGCCGCGTGTTATGACTGCGTAACGACTGACCGATGTTGGCTGTCTGTCACGACCGTCAGTACATCGATGTTGGCTGTCTGTCACGACCGTCAGTACACCGATGTTGGCTGTCTGTCACGACCGTCAGTACACCGATGTTGGCTGTCTGTCACGACTGTCAGTACACCGATGTTGGCTGTCTGTCACGACCGTCAGTACACCGATGTTGGCTGTCTGTCACGACCGTCAGTACATCGATGTTGGCTGTCTGTCACGACCGTCAGTACACCGATGTTGGCTGTCTGTCACGACCGTCAGTACACCGATGTTGGCTGTCTGTCACGACCGTCAGTACATCGATGTTGGCTGTCTGTCACGACCGTCAGTACACCGATGTTGGCTGTCTGTCACGACCGTCAGTACACCGATGTTGGCTGTCTGTCACGACTGTCAGTACATCGATGTTGGCTGTCTGTCACGACCGTCAGTACACCGATGTTGGCTGTCTGTCACGACCGTCAGTACATCGATGTTGGCTGTCTGTCACGACTGTCAGTGCACCGATGTTGGCTGTCTGTCACGACTGTCAGTACACCGATGTTGGCTGTCTGTCACGACTGTCAGTACATCGATGTTGGCTGTCTGTCACGACCGTCAGTACATCGATGTTGGCTGTCTGTCACGACCGTCAGTACATCGATGTTGGCTGTCTGTCACGACCGTCAGTACATCGATGTTGGCTGTCTGTCACGACCGTCAGTACACCGATGTTGGCTGTCTGTCACGACCGTCAGTACACCGATGTTGGCTGTCTGTCACGACCGTCAGTACACCGATGTTGGCTGTCTGTCACGACCGTCAGTACACCGATGTTGGCTGTCTGTCACGACCGTCAGTACACCGATGTTGGCTGTCTGTCACGACTGTCAGTACACCGATGTTGGCTGTCTGTCACGACCGTCAGTACACCGATGTTGGCTGTCTGTCACGACCGTCAGTACATCGATGTTGGCTGTCTGTCACGACCGTCAGTACACCGATGTTGGCTATCTGTCACGACTGTCAGTACACCGATGTTGGCTGTCTGTCACGACCGTCAGTACACCGATGTTGGCTGTCTGTCACGACTGTCAGTACACCGATGTTGGCTGTCTGTCACGACCGTCAGTACACCGATGTTGGCTGTCTGTCACGACTGTCAGTACACCGATGTTGGCTGTCTGTCACGACCGTCAGTACACCGATGTTGGCTGTCTGTCACGACCGTCAGTACATCGATGTTGGCTGTCTGTCACGACCGTCAGTACACCGATGTTGGCTGTCTGTCACGACCGTCAGTACACCGATGTTGGCTGTCTGTCACGACCGTCAGTACACCGATGTTGGCTGTCTGTCACGACCGTCAGTACACCGATGTTGGCTGTCTGTCACGACCGTCAGTACACCGATGTTGGCTGTCTGTCACGACCGTCAGTACACCGATGTTGGCTGTCTGTCACGACCGTCAGTACATCGATGTTGGCTGTCTGTCACGACCGTCAGTACATCGATGTTGGCTGTCTGTCACGACCGTCAGTACATCGATGTTGGCTGTCTGTCACGACTGTCAGTACACCGATGTTGGCTGTCTGTCACGACTGTCAGTACACCGATGTTGGCTGTCTGTCACGACCGTCAGTACATCGATGTTGGCTGTCTGTCACGACTGTCAGTACACCGATGTTGGCTGTCTGTCACGACTGTCAGTACACCGATGTTGGCTGTCTGTCACGACCGTCAGTACATCGATGTTGGCTGTCTGTCACGACTGTCAGTACACCGATGTTGGCTGTCTGTCACGACTGTCAGTACACCGATGTTGGCTGTCTGTCACGACTGTCAGTACATCGATGTTGGCTGTCTGTCACGACCGTCAGTACATCGATGTTGGCTGTCTGTCACGACTGTCAGTACACCGATGTTGGCTGTCTGTCACGACTGTCAGTACACCGATGTTGGCTGTCTGTCACGACCGTCAGTACATCGATGTTGGCTGTCTGTCACGACTGTCAGTACACCGATGTTGGCTGTCTGTCACGACCGTCAGTACACCGATGTTGGCTGTCTGTCACGACTGTCAGTACACCGATGTTGGCTGTCTGTCACGACCGTCAGTACATCGATGTTGGCTGTCTGTCACGACTGTCAGTACACCGATGTTGGCTGTCTGTCACGACCGTCAGTACATCGATGTTGGCTGTCTGTCACGACCGTCAGTACATCGATGTTGGCTGTCTGTCACGACCGTCAGTACATCGATGTTGGCTGTCTGTCACGACCGTCAGTACATCGATGTTGGCTGTCTGTCACGACCGTCAGTACACCGATGTTGGCTGTCTGTCACGACCGTCAGTACATCGATGTTGGCTGTCTGTCACGACCGTCAGTACATCGATGTTGGCTGTCTGTCACGACCGTCAGTACACCGATGTTGGCTGATGACGAATCTAATAACTGCTATCCACAGGCTAGTGTTTGCTATGAGTTACGATCGTTACTACGTTGGCTTATGACTGGTTTCCATTAACAAGCGCCCTGGAGAGCCTCTGATAATTGCACGCCCTGGAGGAGGGGGAGGGGGGGGGCGGCGGATTTCGCCCTCCCCCTTATGATCTCAAAACCACGCAACGTAGCGACAAGGGAAAAACGGAGTTAGATAGCTCAAGACAAGCGCTATCGAAAGTATATCGGTCGTTTTTTTAGTTCAGGTCCAAATTGAGGTCACCAGAGGTCATCAAAGGCCAGATTTTCCAGTTCTAGGACTTCGCTTCGAACACCCCCAAATATCTCTGGAACTATGATAGCTAGCAGCAAACGGGAGAAAGCAATCGAAAGCTCTTGCAAAAATGCATTCGCCATAGGTGTCCTCAGATTTGAGCTCAGGTCAATAGTTTATAATCATCAAATGTCAAAAATATATTTTTGGGTAAAAAGTTTTTCGCAAATAACTTTTTACCTAATTACGATAAAGCAATACGTTTGACGTCATCGTGTTTGTCTCGTCAAAGCACTTCGAATCATACTCATGCTGACCAGGTTAGGTCAACTGAGAAATTTGACCTCAGGTCAAGGTCAAGTGGTGACCCAGGTAGGTCAAGTGCAAATTGGAAGACGGGTATCGACGAGACAAACATATTGGTACCGTTTTAACTTCTCTATATTCATTATGTCGATAGTTATTGACAAAACAGTGTTAACGGTCACGAAATTGACCCGATCTTAGATCACCGATATTAAAAATACGAGATAAACAAATTGTAGGTATCTATGACCTTATGAGAGTCCTGCAAGTTTGAAACCGATCAACCTAAAACTGTGGCTTCGGTACTACTGCAAACGTTTTGGAGGTGGGGTCATCACGACCTGGTCTGGTGACCTGACCTGAGATGACCCCAGGTCAAGAATTTTACGGCATGTGGGTAGTTCATTTCCAAACAGGTATGCCAAAAACGGCGTCGCGCAGCGCCGCCTCTTTTGCGTTATCTTTGAAAACAGGAGGGGTGGGCGGATTTCGCCCCCCCCCCCTCCAGGGCGCGTGTTAAAACCTGTTAAAAACGTGTTAAACGTGTGAGAGAAAAATATTTATATGTTGGCTGTAGTATATGACGTGTCTATTTGCTCAGAGAGCTGTCGCTCGTGTTACCGTTTTCGTCGTAACGTCGACGCCTTGGATTTGTTCACAGTGGTGACATAATGTTGCTATAAGTAACAATACCAGAGTTAATGGGTACGCATAAATTCATATCGGTTGCGACGAGGCTTTTCGGCACGTTAAGCTTTCTCGCTCCAAACTCTGCCGTTTACAAATAATTGTGTTGTTGGATAGAAGCGGTCAGGACCCACGTACCCCGTTTCACTTAGCGAAGGGCTTTTTCCCGAAAAGCGAACCAAAGAAAATGTCGTGACTAAATTTGTATAATAACTCGTGTCATTTTCTCTCTTTAGGTCAACACAGCTTTCTGATTTTTTTGCAAAACATATATTAACCCGCGCCCTGCTCGGGGTGGGGGGGGGGGGGGGCAACCCCTTCCCCCTCCTGAGGTTTTTGAAGATGGGGAAAACGGCGGCGCGGATCTTTTTGCACCCACCTTATCCCCATCATTTGCGCAACTTTTCTGAAATTGTTTTACCCGAGGTCATCTCAGGTCAGATCACCAGTCAAGTGACCCTTCTCCAAAAAAGTTTGCGGTTGTGCCACAGCCACAGTGTTTGACACGGCGATTTGAAACTTGCAGGATTTCATAAGGTCATAAATACCTATAATTCGTTTATCTCGGATTTTGTCTTTATTCGGTGACCTAAGGTCGGGTTATTTTCGTGACCTCCCAATTATGTCAATGGGAAAATATACAAATGCTTCCTTTTCTGAAGATACGCATCAGATCAGTCCAATTCCTTCTAGATCATATTATTTTAGACCATTATTGATGAGCCAGGTACAATTTTTGTTCAGTGTTCAGTTCAGTGCAATTTTTGTTCAGGGTCAGGCGATGTCATCTGAGGTCACCAACACTTTTTGTCAATAACTCTCGATAGAATGAAGATAAAGAGGTGAAACCAACACCACTGTGTTTGCCTCGTCTAGAAACGTTTCCCAATATGCAACATGACCTAGTTGGGCTACCACTTGACCTTAACCTGAGTTCAAATTTGCAAGTTGATCCTACCCCGGTCATCATGTACATGGTTCGAATCGCCTTTACCAGACAAATATGATGACATCAACATGTTGGCCTTATCTTTATTAGATAAAAAGTTATTGGCGAGGAAAAACAAAACATTAAGCGTGACCTTTGATGACCTCTGGAGCCTAAACTATCCAACCGAGCTAAAATTTGATAGATACATTGGCGATTGCATTTTCAAGAGCTTTCGATTGTTTTTCCGTTTGCTCTCATAGTTCCCGAGATATTTTGGGGTTTCTGGAGCAAAATCCTAAAATTGTACAATTTTACCTTTGATGACCTCTGGCGAGCTCCATATTGACCTGAGCCAAAAAATGACTGATTTGTTTATTTCCCCTACTCCTCATATGAGACAAGTACGAGTGGGGTGTTCGAACACCCCCCAGCAGGGCGTGTAAAACTCAGAGGTCCAGGGGGTGCCGGTTAACCCTCACCAGTGCAGAGGGGATGCCAGCCCCTCGGTTTTTCGGGAATAACTCGCGTATTTATCAACTGATTGCGATTAATCTTGCAGTACCCTACTTGTCAACAATTCGACACATACTCTAAAAATGTAAAACTTCTACTCCCCATGACCCGTGACCTATGACCTGTTTCTCAATCACAGGTCAACCGAGTTCACTGACCTCCGATGACCTGGGTTGACCTTTTTGGACTCTGGTAGTTTCTAGGACATTGTGTGACACTATTTCAAATTTGGCCCCCTTTTGCATAATTATATGTTCATTCGCGATTTTAGCTCGATTATAATTCAATCGATAAACATGCACGATTTGGATGACATCCAGGTCATTGACATGACCTCAGAGGTCACCTAATGACTCAGGACCTTAAAGTCGGATATCGACGACTTTCTCTCATCACAAGCAACACTCTCGTTTTTGTAATCGAAGCTCTAGCTTAATTAGGGGCTAAACGCCAGGGGGTCCCCTCCCCCTCCCCTGCACGGTCACGTGGGTATCGGACCCTGTACTGACGAGGGTTAAAGTGGTAGGTCAGGTAAACTCACACAAAATACAAGAACATGCTCTCATTTATCATCGCTTCCATACCATGTCGCCAATACGAGGCTGAAAATTGCGTGTCCTGATTACTTATGGACTGTTGGTGAACAATTAAGGGCTCGATATTCTTCCCGGCCTGCATTGCCCCACGTTTCATTCGTGTAATTCCTGTGGAACCCAGCTGTTCGGTCAGTTTAACCCGCGAGTCACTGGGGGAGGCTTCTTTTTAGCCCCCCCCCCCCCTTAGGAATATTAGGAATATCTCAACAACTAACACAGATATCGACGCCAAACTTTCAGCACCTTTCCGGGCATCATTTTGACACCTTTTGAGATTTAAAATAAAACAATTTCGTTAGATATTGTTAGAGATATAGTGAATTTAGTGACGTCACTAAACACGATTTTGACACCAAAATCAGTTAAACTTCGCTATCTCGAAATTTCGACAATTTTGGTTTTACCCCAAAAATGTTAAAAAAAAATGCCCACAAAATCATTTTTTTTTAAAGATATTGAAAACACCGGAATATATGTCAGATAACGACATATGGGCAACTACCATACCAAATTTCAAAATGGTATAATCTTTTTTGACTGACATGACATATGAAGTATGGGTAAATCATGATGTCATATTGTGAAATTGCGTTGTTTGGCTTTTATTGACCAGATACAGACAAATAAATGCCAGCACTGTATTTTTTAGATAAAACTGATATAGAAACATGTTTTTTTCATTTTGATTTATCAATTTCAAATTGTGACCTTCAGTGACCTGAACTTGACCTGAACTTGACACTAACTTCACGTAAATGAAGTCAGGGGGTAAAATGAATATCACTATCGAATTATACGCGTAAAACCATCCATAAAACATGTGCTGCATGACTTTCGTAGATATTTTGTGTGTAGTGACCTTTTGTAACCTGACATTGACCTTGATATTTTCCAACAATCTCTATTTAGCTCATGTGGGATATGTATCATACCTTTGACAGCACTTTGGGTGATTATAGGCGCAATCGAAGGCCATGGATGGCAAGTATTGTCCATAAACTCAAATACCTCAATTTTGACGTTTGACTTGACTGTGACCTGACATGTGACATTAATTTGAAATTTTTAAGTTTGCGTTAGGTTTATCTCATTGAGCGTTTTCGAATGCCGCCTTGCGCATCCCGCTACGATCATTGGTTCGGAAGATACCAGGGAGGGGGGCTACCCCCCATGAGTCGTGTTGCAGAATATACCCCAGTGACTGCCGGGTTAACAAACATTGCATGTTTAAATATCTAAATGATATTCTTCATAATGATTGAGAAATGTCATTAATCAGGGATGTTACCATTTTGATGTTAAGTGCGTCACACAAATCACCTTTTGGCGTATAAGTCAGCGTAATATAAGTTAAATATGCAAATTAAATTCACATTTAATTCAGCGAACGTTCGTTACACAAATATCATTGAGGCTCTGCACTAACCGCTCTGACAGCAATGACCTCTGGTCTGTAGTGACAACCAGATCGCAGTACGTCTTAATCGGATATGCATACACACATATTCATTCATTCATATATAGACATATCAGATAGATTTACCGGTGGAATGGAGTAACGCCTGTTGAGATGGTGCAACCAGGGTGCACGAAACAACGTCTGCCTAGCGAGGGCTGTTGATAAATGTTTTTATTTAACATCATGCTTGTGTGCCAGTCCCAGATTGTCCGTTTCATATAGGCATGCATGTACATTGTTATTAACAAACTAAAGTAAAGTGGATCGAAACAAGCATCCAAAGCACCACTGATCATCTGATCTCCGGGTCTTGAACATCAGTGCAGCCGCTGCATTCCGTCAACAGCAGCTTATGTTGTCACGGTTTAATCACGCTGTAATTGCAGTGGACCTCTGCCCACTTGTCTATGCCTAGTGGGAATATTTGATTGACTTGATTTCCGCGTTCAATTGCAGGCGACCTATTCGACATGTTGTTACCTATGCTCAGCATCTACCAGGAGTACGTACGAAATCATTACTACAGTCTAAAGGTGAGTTTAAGGCAGATGCTTACCAGGCCTGGTTGTTGAAGATTGCTTAAATTAACTTTAATTTATAATGTGACATGTAACTTGCATACTGGACAATCACAATGTATTTATTATACAATATAAACACATTTTCAATATATTCCTCTTCCAAACGCCATCCGAAAGGCCTAAACATTGGGAGATTTCATTAGATAATACCAGCTTTCTGTCGTTTTACTTTACGTCAAATGAACGGAATCCGCAGTCGTGCAGCACGTTGTCGTTATTTGTTTTCGTCTCAGGACGCGAGAAGGCATTGCAACTGCTGCAATGCGTCCATAAGCGTCGGTTGACCTTCGCTTGGCCCACGGCTGACCTTAGCTTGACCTTTGCTCTTGGACCGTGCTTCCTGCTGCCAGGAGCTCTCAGAGTGTAAGCAAAACCAGCAGTTCTCCACGTTTCTCGGTCGGCTGGAGGCCAAGTCTACCTGTCAGGGACGCACGCTGGAGACGTTCCTCACCTACCCCATGCACCAGGTATGGTTCACCTACCCCATGCACTAGGTATGGTTCGCCTACCCCATGCACCAGGTATGGTTCGCCTACCCCATGCACCAGGTATGGTTCACCTACCCCATGCACCAGGTATGGTTCACCTACCCCATGCACCAGGTATGGTTCACCTACCCCATGCACCAGGTATGGTTCACCTACCCCAAGCACCACCACCAGGTATGGTTCACCTCAGAGTTCGCCATGGGCTGGCCCTATGGGCCATGGGCTGGGCCTGGGCTGGGCCTGGGCTGGGCCTGGGCTGGGCCTGGGCTGGGCCTGGGCTGGGCCTGGGCTGGGCCTGGGCTGGGCCTGGGCTGGGCCTGGGCTGGGCCTGGGCTGGGCCTGGGCTGGGCCTGGGCTGGGCCTGGGCTGGGCCTGGGCTGGGCCTGGGCTGGGCCTGGGCTGGGCCTGGGCTGGGCCTGGGCTGGGCCTGGGCTGGGCCTGGGCTGGGCCTGGGCTGGGCCTGGGCTGGGCCTGGGCTGGGCCTGGGCTGGGCCTGGGCTGGGCTGGGCCTGGGCTGGGCCTGGGCTGGGCCTGGGCTGGGCCTGGGCTGGGCCTGGGCTGGGCCTGGGCTGGGCCTGGGCTGGGCCTGGGCTGGGCCTGGGCTGGGCCTGGGCTGGGCCTAAGCTGGGCCTGGGCTGGGCCTGGGCTGGGCCTGGGCTGGGCCTGGGCTGGGCCTGGGCTGGGCCTGGGCTGGGCCTGGGCTGGGCCTGGGCTGGGCCTGGGCTGGGCCTGGGCTGGGCCTGGGCTGGGCCTGGGCTGTGCCTGGGCTGGGCCTGGGCTGGGCCTGGGCTGGGCCTGGGCTGGGCCTGGGCTGGGCCTGGGCTGGGCCTGGGCTGGGCTGGGCCTGGGCTGGGCCTGGGCTGGGCCTGGGCTGGGCCTGGGCTGGGCCTGGGCTGGGCCTGGGCTGGGCCTGGGCTGGGCCTGGGCTGGGCCTGGGCTGGGCCTGGGCTGGGCCTGGGCTGGGCCTCAACTTTAATGAAATCACTGGGCTATGGATGGGCCTGGGCCTGACAATTCTGAAGTAATGCGCGCGTCGCACACGCTCAGGTCAGAGCTCAACAATATTTTAGCCAGCAGTTCACTTACACAGCAACACACTGTTGCTGTGGCTTTTTGTTTTGTAGTTAGCATAGTTAGTTCATTGTTTCACTTCTATAGTATACAAGTAAATATGTTAGGATAATTATTGCAAATTTTGTGAAAATAATGATATGCTTAATCTGAACGGGTCGGACTGGGCCTGGGCCTCAATATTATGCATTTGACTGGGCCTGGTCCGGGCCTGGGCTTGGTGTTCATGGGCCTGGGCCGGGCTGGGCTGGGGGTTGGTGGGCCAGTGGCGAACACTGGTTCACCTACCCCAAGCACTACCACCAGGCATGGTTCACCTACCCCATGCACCACCACCAGGTATGGTTCACGAATAATTATGTCAGGGAAGAACGCTGGAGACGTTGCTCAACTACCCCGTGCACCAGTAGTTCACAAGTCGATCGCTATGTTTCCTGATGGGTGGCTGGGCATTGCAGTGCACATGGTGAATGGTGATGTGATCAATGATCTTGTCATTTTCTATTAGTCAAATTGTTCAGCCGATTAATATGTGAAACCAATAGAGAGAATGATGAAGAGAAATCGATGAGGTATCAGCTGGTCAACTAGTCAATCCAGTAGAAATAATTATTAGAGAAATCAATGAGGCATAAAACATTTTATATCAGGTCTGGTTTTGAGGGTTTATATTTCATTTTAATTTATTCTGTTAGATCGCCAACAGGCACTGTACCCACTTATAGGCGAAGTCATGTGATAATAAATACAGATGAAATAATCACACACATCCACATACAAGCGCACAACACATAGGTAAATGAACAGAACCACGCACAGCTACAAAGACACACACGACACGCTCGCAGCATAGGCTAAAACAGGTGTTTTAAAAGTGACAAAACCGCCTGCGAGGAAATCCACCTGGGGATTTTGTTTAAAATAAAAGCGTTCGCCAAGGTTGCAAACCTTACAAACGTCCCCATCTTCACAGTAAAGACGCGAGCGAACGGCACATTGAACAGGCTGACATTCCGCGTCGGGCGGCGTGGTACATGCATAGTGAAAAACAGCCTATCAGAAAAGAGGAATCGGTTTTGCCAGAGCAAATGTCCCTAAGATAGACAAGGTCAACCTGTACGCGCCGCGCTTCAACAGATGAGACATGGAAAGAGTTGAGCAGATCGCGGTATTCGAGACTGGTGAGTCTGTCCGTGCCTCTGGCTCTGGCGGCTAGCCAAACAAAAATGTATGCTGTAACCTTTCCATATCTTGTCTACTCAAAGTATCCAGGCGTTTTAGCTGGTCCCGCCTGTATTACGCCACATCAAAACTCTTGTAATTTGACCGGTTCCATCGCCAGGTGTAGGTGCCCTTCGTTGGCCGGCCATTGTCTGTGTTAACGCATCATACGCTAGCGAAGGTCCGCCGGTCCTCGCGGTACGTCCCCTGACCATCTGCAGCTGCGGGCGCATCAGGCCAGCTGCCAGCTCCCATCTGCAGCTGCGGGCGCATCAGGCCAGCTGTCAGACCCCATCTGCAGCTGCGGGCGCATCAGGCCAGCTGTCAGCCCCCATCTGCAGCTGCGGGCGCATCAGGCCAGCTGTCAGCTCCCATCTGCAGCTGCGGGCGCATCAGGCCAGCTGTCAGCTCCCATCTGCAGCTGCGGGCGCATCAGGCCAGCTGCCAGCTCCCATCTGCAGCTGCGGGCGCATCAGGCCAGCTGCCAGCTCCCATCTGCAGCTGCGGGCGCATCAGGCCAGCTGCCAGCTCCCATCTGCAGCTGCGGGCGCATCAGGCCAGCTGCCAGCTCCCATCTGCAGCTGCGGGCGCATCAGGCCAGCTGCCAGCTCCCATCTGCAGCTGCGGGCGCATCAGGCCAGCTGCCAGCTCCCATCTGCAGCTGCGGGCGCATCAGGCCAGCTGTCAGCCCCCATCTGCAGCTGCGGGCGCATCAGGCCAGCTCCCAGCTCTCATCTGCAGCTGCGGGCGCATCAGGCCAGCTGCCAGCTCCCATCTGCAGCTGCGGGCGCATCAGGCCAGCTGTCAGCTCCCATCTGCAGCTGCGGGCGCATCAGGCCAGCTGCCAGCTCCCATCTGCAGCTGCGGGCGCATCAGGCCAGGTGCCAGCTCCGCGACACTCACGGCACAGCCGCCTGTCGCCGCTGCGGTGGCTCGTCAATATCACAACTTGTGATCGAACCAACAGCAGTGATCGAACCAGGTGCCAGTGTCACACGATCGGTGTCAGGTCAGGCGAGACGGAGCGGGCAAACGTCCACCGGCGGACACCATGACACCCCAGCTATCCTAAGCGTTGAGATGACACAAGTCAGTGGTGAACAGAAACTCAGTCGCGAGCTGCTTATGTTTCAGAGTCGGCTACTTGTGCGAAATCGTTGACGAATGCGGCACACAGTCATCTCCGCCACACTGACTTTCGCCACACTGACCTCCGCCACACTGACCTCGTCTCCGCCACACTGACCTCCGCTACACTGACCTCGTCTCCGGTAGCCGCCACTGTTGGTGTCCTCTTCACACCCGATATATCTTCTCATGCGTTACACCACCAACGCGTTACACTACCAACGTACGTTACATACGTTACACCACCGACGTACGTTACATACGTTGCACCACCAACGTACGTTACATACGTTACACCATCAACGTACGTTACATACGTTACACCACCAACGTACGTTACATACGTTACACTACCAACGTACGTTACATACGTTACACCACCAACGTACGTTACATACGTTACACCACCAACGTACGTTACATACGTTACACCACCAACGTACGTTACATACGTTACACCACTAACGTACGTTACATACGTTACACCACCAACGTACGTTGTATACGTTACACTACCACCATGCTCCACGGACAGACGGGCGCAGGTCGAAAGGGCGCCGTCCGGAACACGACATCGTCATTGTGAGTTCCGACTTATCACCGCAAAGCAGGCGCCACTTCCCGCTCTGCTGCATGCCAGGCGGCATTAACGGGCGACGCGACAGAATGAAGGTGACGCCAGTGACATTATGCCGTATTAATCACGACACGAATTCATGCTGTTGTGGCGCCTGCACGGGTGTATGGTGTTACAGCGACTGGTGGGAAGCGGTGTCGGCTGGGCTGGGGGACTGTTGCTGTCGCTGCCGAAGTCATGTTCTTCCGTTTGTGCGTCAGGACGGACAGCGTAGTGTCCGTAGATAAATACAATGAATTGCTTGATACTGGAGGAGACCCCAACGATGCACTTTCTCAAGAGTTACTGGAGCTGGAGCTAGTTCTGCACTGTACGAGATAAACTGTTTTTGATGCAAGTGTGTAATGGGATCTAGTAGAAAATCCGCAGGGTACCAGTTACCAGTTAAGAGTTTATTTGAGAAATTCCACTAGCAGTTGTGGCTGCGTCCAGAGGTAGCACAGGTGTCAGCATTTTTGTTTTCAATAGTGAAGTATAAACGATGTTTGTATTATTCACCCGGGCGATTCTAAGATCGATTCCGGGCGGGAGATGACTTCCGGCAATTTAGGCCGGGAAAGAAAGTTACGTTAATCCGGTTTATGCGAACTAGGTATAGAGCAAAACAACAGGGGAAGTGTCTATTATTACGTTAAGTTCATTCGTTGCAATGCAAATCTAAACTAAGCTAAGTTTTTTTTTTCATTACGTATTTATTTTAATTTCATTATTACATTTGGAGACGGGCCAGCGTCATTTCCAGGGTAGACCTGGCTCTGTTTGGCCCGCCGCGACCGCTGATTGAAGGATTCGGAGTTCATGAGCAGTGTTTTCTCTTCACTATTGGGAGCGCGACATCAGGGATGGTAAAAGTGCTTTGATTGGCCCCGACCAAAAGTGGCACATACAAAAATGACCCCAGCACAGCTGGGGGCATTTTTTTACTTCACATGAATACCCTAACACCTGGCTGCTTGCTCACATCATCCCTATATTTTAACCAACGCCGTGCCGCGGGGTAGACACCCCCTCAGGTTTTTCGCGAATAGCGGAATAACGGCGACGCGCAGCGCCGCCATTCTTGGCACAGCTGTGTGTGCATCAATTGTCCACATTATGTTTTTTTTTAAAATCCTTGGGTCATCTTAGGTCAGGTCACCAGACCAGGTCACGTGACCCCACCTCCCAAAAAAAAACTTGTGGTCGTACCACAGTCACAGTTTTGGGATGATCGGTTTTACACTTACAGGACTTCATAAGGTCACATATATTTACAATTCGTATGTCTTGGATTTTTTAATATCAGCGACCTAAGGTCGGTTTAATTTCGTGACCTCCCCATTATAAGTCTAAGGAGAAATACTCAAGTGCTTCCTATTCTAGGGAGAAGCAAGATAGCAGTCTAATTCCTTCTGGATCATGTTATTATAGAACATTATTGATGACCTAGGTGCCATTTTTGTTCAGTGATCCCTACAGGGTCAGCCGAGGTCATCCGAGGTCACCAACAGTTGTATGTCAATAACTCTCGACATAATGACGATAGAGAAGTGAAACCGACACAAATATGTTATTTTCTCGTCGCGGCACGTCTTCCCATATGCAACATGACCTACTTGGGTCACCACCACTTGACCTTGACCTGAGGTCCCATTTGTAAGTTGACCTGACCTGGTCAACACTAATATGAGTCGAAGCACCTTGACGAGACAAGCATGATAGCGTCAAATGATTGTCTTGTCGTTATTAGGTAAAAAGCTATTCGTGATAACATTTTTTTAAATAGCCTTTTTGACATTTGATGAGCTCTGGAGCCTAAACTATTGACCTGAGTTCAAATTCGAGGACACTTTAGCGATTGAATTTATCAAGTGGTTTCCATTGATTTATTCCGTGTGTTCCTAGCTATCATAGTTCCTGTGATATCTGGGGGTTTCTGGAGCGAAGTCCTAAAACTTGCAAATCTGACCTTTGATGACCTCTGGTGACCTTAGTATTGACTTGAGGAAAACACATCTGAAGTACCTTCGAATGTGCTTGTCAAGAGCTTTTGAACGTTTTTTTTGCAGCGTCTTTCTATCCCTTTTAGTTTTAGAGGTAGAGGGGGGTCCCAAAACAGTGAAATCCACTGTCCAGGCAGTGGACCTCCATTGAAAATGCACTAGTACCCCGGCCGCGGCCCCGGGGAATCTATTGTCCTGATTTCCCGCGCCGTGCTGGGGGGGGGGGGGGGTGTTTAGACGCCCCCCCCCCTAAGGTTTTTCGAGGATAGCGAAAAAACGGCGGTGCTGCGCGCTGCCGTTTTTGGCACAGCTGTTAACCCGCGAGTTACTGGGGTATATTTCATAACGCGACTTACTGGGGGGGGCTATTTTTTGCCCCCCCCCCCCCCTCTGATCTCCGGAACTACTGGACCGAATCTAAAAATTCAAACGGCATTCGATAGCCCTGGGAAATTTATCGAGGGAAACATAATATTGTCGACCTCGGGGTCACCGATGACGTCACAGGTCAGGTCAAGTACAAAATGTTTGACCGTGTCAAAAGGTCTCTATGGATGGAATTGTCGCGCAAAATTGCTATATTAAACGCATAGGCCGTTGATAAATCAATATGATTCGTGTGTCTGACACTTCTAAGTACCTTTCTAAGCTGTTTATAACCTTGGGTCAAGTCAAAGTCATCCGAGGTCACGAGGTCAAACTGCAGATTACGGTCATTAGGCGTTGTAACACATGTTTCTGGGTTTGTTTTTCGTCTAGAACGCGAAAAATGACCTTAGAACATAGTTTGTTCCATATAAATAGAAGTAAAAAGCAAAAATGGAAATGCGTTTTTTGTCATAGTAATGCTGTGAGAAGTGGTCGATTTTTGTCATTTAAAGATCATAACTCGGTCATTTTTAAAGATATCGACTTTAAATTTGGTACACATATTTACCGCATACGTATCGATCACATATATTCCAGTTTTTGGATAATTCTGATTTTTTCTTGAAAATTTTGTAAAAAAAAAATGTCTTTGGATTTCTCAACATTTTGAATTACAAAAAAACTCACAAATCCGAGATAGCAGTTTGATAGCCCGGTCTATTGTCAGTAATTTGATTTAATACAATTTAGTTTATCTCAAATATCGTAACTTTGACAGCGTTTTCTGCAAACCATTATTTTGCAACAAAAACCGAAGAACATGACATCACTCTGACGTCATTCCCGGTTGACCTATCATAGCCTCATATTTTTAATTTTGCCAACATGTGTAGAATTGATGTGAGAGAAGTTACTGCAAGTTCCGTGACGATACGGGTGTTCGTTTAGGAGTTATTGCAAAATAATGGGAGGGGGGCAAAAAATAGCCCCCCAGTAACTCGCGGGTTAAGGCATCAATTACCCACATATTTTAAAATTATTGACCACGGGTCATCTCAGGTCAGGTCACCAGACCAGGTCACGTGACCCCACCTACAAAAAAGTGTGCGGTCGTACCACAACCATAGTTCTTTGCCGATCGATTTCGTACTTACAGGATGTCATGAGGATAATGGTACCTACAATTCGTTTATCTCGGATTTTGTATATCGGTGACCTAAGGTCGGGTCAATTTCGTGACCTCTCCATTATAAGTAAATGGGGAAATATTCAAATGCTTCCTATTCTGAGGATACGCATGATATCAGCCCAATTCCTTCTGGATCATGTTATTATAGGCCATTCTGGAAGACCCAGGTGCATTTTTGGCTCAGTGACCCACGTGTTGAATCTATCGTCCGGATTTCTTTCCCGTCGGATTTAAACAAATGTAATTTGTTATTATTGGCAATCAAGAGCTGAAACGCAACTGCTAATTTATTTTATAAAAATGTAAATGTACAAACATACTGGCGTGATGAATATGATGATTAAGTGAATAATACACCTGAAGTGGTTTTGACAATCAGTATTTCTAAGGACATGAACGCTTAGTAAATTTTCCCAGGAATGACATAGTAATTGTCATATAGTCTTTGCTCGCATTTTGACCCCCGAGTACTTCATGAGAAAAAAAAAATATTTTGTCCCCGACCTTATCCATAAGGACAGCACACTTTACCACCCCTGCGCGACATATCAGGCGCTTTTGTTTCAATCTGTTCAACGTCCCTGAAACAAATCGCCGACACTAAATAAGTCGCCGTTGGGTGCATAAATGAACCTCCGATTTAATTACAACTTCTGGGGCATTCCACAGTAAGACAACCGGTGGGTGCCGTCCGACCATTTTTAATTTTCTTGAAAAGTTGTGCATTGGGTGTTTCAAGGGCGATGAATTCATTGGTGGTGACCAAAAAATTCCCCCAAAAAAATATTAAAAAAAATACGGCCTCCGTATTTTCCGAAGTTCACTGTGCAGGCATAATTTTGACGACCAATAACTCAGAGACTAAAAAAACGATTTTTAACACTTTTTTTTTGTTTGGATCAGGAATAGTAGAAGAACAATTTGGCAATCACGGATTTTCGTTTTTTTTGTCACTTGATCTCATGACATACTTTTTACGCCGTGACCTTGACCTGTTGGAAACTGAAATTAACATTTTCGCCTGATGACGATTTGAGCTTCATTGATGTCCATACATATCAAAAATTAACAAAAGTGGGGGTTGACCTGTAAAAACTACTTTTGGGGACTTCCACAGCAAGACAACCATTTTTTCCTCAAACTTGCCGTCCGACCATTTTAATTTTCTTGAAAAGTTGTGCACTGGGGGTTTCAAGGACGGGGAATTTCTTGGTGGTGACCACAAAAATCCCCAAAAAATATTTTCCAAGATCAGGTCTTTCGAAAATTTCCCAAGTTCACTGTGCAGGCTTAATTTTGACGAGCGATAACTCCGAGATTAAAGAAGCGATTTTGATAAACTTTTGTTTTGTTTAGATTGGGATTAGTCAAAGAACAATTGGGCAATCTCGGATTTATTTTCATTTTTCACGTGACCTCGTGACCTACATATTGTGCCGTGACCTTGACCTGTTGGGAACTGAAATTAAAATTTTCGTCTGATGACGATTTGAGTTCCATTGATGTCCTTTCGTTTCAAATAAAAATCTACAAAGTGGGGTTCGACCTATAAAAACTACTTTTGAGCATTGCAATGCTGACAAAATACGCTGTTTCGGTACGTTACGTTGTATTGGCCTGACAGGTCATATGGCGACCTGATGTCGGTTGTAACAGGCACCAACCGAGAGGTTTCGTCATCAGGAGTCAGTCTGGACTTTGTTTCAAAAGCGTATGTCAAGTAGATGCGAAGTTATCGACGGACAAGTGCCCGAACAGCGTATTATGTCAGCATTGCAAGACACAAAAATAATTTGTACATAAAATAACAGGTCGAACCCCACTTTTTTATTTTGTAATACTAAAGGACATCAATGAAGCTCAAATCGTCATCGGACGAAAATGTTAATTTCAGTTTCCAACAGTTCAAGGTCACGGGGCAAAAAGTAGGTCACGAGGTCACGTGACAAAAAAACGAACATCCGTGATAGCCAAATTGCTCTTCGATTAATCCTGATCCAAATAAAAACAAAGTTATCAAAATCGATTTTTTAGTCTCGGAGTTTATTGGTCGCCAAAATTAGGCCTGCACAGTGAACGTGGGAAAATACGGAAGGCCGTATCTTGGAAAATATATATTTTTCCCTTTTTTGGTCACCACCAATGAATTCTCTGCCCTTGAAACCCCCAGTGCACAACTTTTCAAGACAATGAAAAATGGGCGGACGGCAAATTTGAAATTTGTGGTTGTCTTACTGTGGAATACTGGAATACTTACTGGTTTCTTCGCTGGTTTATTGATAGTTTTTGGAAAAGTTGTTATTTGTATTGATAAGCTAAAGCATTGTATTATATACAGCCAGATGCAAAACTATACAAAACTCCTAATGATGCAAATACATGAACCATTATGACGATCAAAAATTGAGGGTCGCAGCCACAAACTAGGCCGTCGTTGAGCGCATAACTTAACTGATAATTTGGACACCTTCGTATTCAATGTTTGTTGATTGCTAACACGCGCCCTGGAGGGCCTCTGATATTTACACGCCCTGGAGGGTGGCGGATTTCGCCCCCTATGATCTCGAAAACCACGCAACTTAGCGACAAGCGGCAACCGGCGTTAGATAGCTCGAGACAAGCTCTATCGAAAGCATGTGGTCTTTTTTATAGGTCAGGTCAATATTGAGGTCACCAGGTCTAAGGTCAGATTTTCCAGTTTTAGGACTTCGCTTCGAACACCCCCAAATATCTCGGTGACTATGATAGCTAGGAACAAACGGAAAAAGCAATCGAAAGCTCTTGAAAAATGCCATCGCCTTAATTTCCGCAGATTTGAGCTCAGGGCAATAGTTTAGGCTCCAGAGGTCATCAAATGTCAAAAAGGTTATGTTTTTGGCAAAACTGTTTTTCGCAAATAACGTTGTACCTAATGAAGATAAAGAAATGCGTTTGACGCCACCGTGTTTGTCTCGTCAAGGCACTTGGAATCATATTCATGTTGACCAGATTAGTTCAACCGATAAATTTGACCTCAGGTCAAGGTCAAGTGGTGACCCAAGTAGGTCATGTTGCATATTGAGAGACGTGTCTTGACCAGACAAACACTTTGGTACCATGTTCACTTCTTTATCTTCATTATGTCGATAGTTATTGACAAAACAGTGTTGACAGTCACGAAATTGACCTGACCTTAGGTCACCGATATCAGAAATCCGAGATAAGCAAATGGTAGGTATCTATGACCTTATGAAATCCTGCATGTTTGAAACCAATCGGCCTAAAACTGTGACTGCGGTACTACCGCAAACGTTTTGGAGGTGCGGTCATAACGTGACCTGGTCTGGTGACCTGACCTGAGATGACCCGAGGTCAAGAATTTTTCATAATGTGGGTAGTTAATTTCCGAACAGGTATGCAAAAAACGGCGGCGCTGCGCGTCGCCGTTTTTACGCTATCCTCGAAAACCGGAGGGTTGGTTGGATTTCGCCCCCCCTCCCCCTCCAGGGCCCTGTTTCACCAAGTGAATATATTCATGCCGTACTTCCGAAAAGTACGGCATCCAAAGTATGACAGTAATACTATTCTGTTTCACCACGGTAATATATTACTTGCCGTAGGGAATATATTCGAAGAGAAATATTCGCGCATGCACTCAGAGCCGCGCGCTGATTGGCTAGCGAGCGGCACTATATTTTCCGTCTGCAGACGTAAATAACGGAAAATATATGCTTATCTATATTTTTGATATATATTAATATTTTGATAGTGATTTATATTTTCATTTATATATAATTACATGGTTTTCAAAGGATTTGTACTTATATTTATATTGTCTTGGAATGATTCACGCGGCGCCGGCATTCCAAGGCCGACAATGTAAACAAACAATCTCGTCGCCGGCTTTACCGTGTCTGGTGTAATTGCATGGCTGTTAGCTACTTACTACCTATGAAACTTAAGTGGTTTCCTGTTGTTTTTTATGATTGACGTTAAAATTTAGATTATTTTATTCGCTAAGGTAATTGTTAAGCGAATGCCTTCAGCGCCAGAGCAAAAGTCAATCGCCGGTGACTTTGCAAGTGGAGAAGTTCACGTTCGCCATTGTGCGACACGAACGCGGACCGACTTGCCATCAGTCCAAAGTACGGCCTTGGTCCGAAGTATGCAAACAAAAGGCTATGAAGATAAACTGCGGAAAACATTTGCTGAAGAAACAGTGTGGTGGCGTCGGGTAACAACCTGTGTCGTGTGGAGACAGAGGCGGAACTTTTTTTTTCGTTGGGGTTGTAAATGAGTCGACGACCGAGGGGGGGGGGGGGTGGGGGGAGGGGGCGAGAGGCGAGGCGAGTAAAAGCGACTCAAGAAACAAAAACGAAAAATGTGCAAAATTGAAAATAGTTCAACACCATAGAATTAACATAGGTTGTATTATCTGTTTGATTTTCACAAACAGTTACAGATGACTGAGTGAAACGCGAGCTATACATGAACTATCCCAACTATCCAACATCCAATTATCAATCCGTTACTGATTGGCTATACGGAAAGATCGCTGTACATTCTGCACGTACACACCATACAGTCAGTGACTGGATGTCCGGATCAACAGCAACGAAATGAGAGAAAGAATCGAGCGCACGACAATCTGCAGCTCACTTAGCATCGAAACTTCAGCGACAGCTTCACATGGAGAGTAAATTAACAATCATACAAATATACTTGGCTACATGCAGGTACCTAAATAGTCTTTCTAAGTCATTTTGGGATAATATGTTGTATTGTTGGATTTGAAATGCTATTTTATGGCAAACGTGGCCAACATTTTAAAGTTTTTCCTTTTCTGTCCCGACCCGACTCGACCCGACCCGGCCCGTGGCGACCATATCTCTGCAACCGCACGTCCGATTGACAAGCAGTCTTCTTTGCTGAGCAGCCCCATCCAACTTACCATGTTTGAGACCAGTGCCGACGCACGTGGGTGACTACTGACTACCACTGCGCGTGACGCGTACCGCGCGAGGGTGTTGCAAATTGTTTTCTCGCAAAAACTCCGCAACGGCTGAGCAGATTGTATGTAAATTTGGTTTGTGGTTAGAGAGCCCTCAGCCGCCACTTCCCCACAAGTCAAGGGTGAGGTGCGCCCGCACGTGCGCACGTGCACCCCCCTATTCTATATCTCCGGAACGGCTGAGCCGATTGTGTTCAAATTTATTGTGTGGTTGGGGACCTCTCAGCCGCCACTTTCCCACAAGTCGGGGCCCAGGGGTGGGGTACCCCTGCACGTGCGCACGTGCACAACCCTATTATATATCTCAGGAACGGCTGAACCTTTTTTGTGTTCGAAATTAGTGTGTGGTTACTGGTTAGGGACCTTTCAGCCCCCGCCTTCCCACAAGTCAAGGGTGGGGTGCCTCGGCACGTGTGCACGTGCTCACCCCTATTCTATATTTCGGGAACGGCTGAGCCGATTGTGTTCAAAATTTGGTGTGTGGTTAGGGACCTCTCAGCCGCCACTTTTCCACAAGTCAGGAGTGGGGTGCCTCTGTACGTGCGCACGTGCAACATTTTTTTGGTTCTCAGAAACTACTTGCCCGATCGAGTTGAAATTCACCATACATTTCCTTCGCGGTTGTTCGTTCATCGCCAACTACGGCGTCTTACTGGTATGTAAATGGCGTGAGGTCAAATGCAACTTCTATCATCCCTATTGTATCATTAGACTCCAACAAATTATTTAAGCCCATTTTGGGCTACATACAATATACTTAATACTTATACATATACACGCAATCACTGCGTTCCATAACAATGTCAAGCCAAGGAGCGTATAACAATCAAATCTTAGCATGTTTGACCTCATTTGATCTTGGGGATATTAGCCTAGGGTCATGTAATTTTCACAAAACAGAGTTCCCACAGAACCTCTCCACCCTACAATTTGTGTTATTGTATGTCTTATCGGGGCCTTTATCTTCCCCCCCCCCCCCTCCCTCCCCCCTCCAGTGCGTGTAATTTGCAGAGGCCCTCCAGGGCGCGCGTTAATAAACCCCTATATCTCTATACAGTTCTACCTTGCATCTCACGTTCCAAAGGACATAGTAATGCACGTTAGTGCACACTTCCTGCCTTTGCAACGAAGCTATGGATCAAATTACTGATTATCAATCAAATCGGGAATCACCCTCCGGTAAAGGCGGAATAACACCAGGACTTTATATGAGTCATATGAGAGCTATCAATACATCGGTGATTACGTGCGAGCGCCTTCGATCTCGCTCGTCCTTCCGTTAAAGGGACTATCCCGCCATAACATTATATTTGAGTTGAGATAGCCATTTGTATGGATAGACATTGAAATTAAGTATGGTAGCAGTTAAAACAACTACAATGATCTAATCAAAAAGATATTCGAGTTTAATTTTGACATCTGTTAAAAATAAGGCTCATGTGTATTTGAATAGGGACTATAAACCCGACAGCGTCGTCTCTTTACCCAACTGGTAATGACAGTCGACTTGTTTTAAGGTCAGCCTTGGAATATTTTCGTCTTTCATTTCTCGATCCCCGGGTGGTTCGCAATCTAAGCCAATCTAGACACCGGGTGGTTAGCTTTTTCTGCGCAATAGATGTCGACAAAAAATTGTGCCATATATTTGGCAGCACAAAGGATTTCCCTGTTATTAAAAACATCATATGACGTCACCAACCAACTTTTCGCTTTAAACTAAAAGTTGAATATCTTCCAAGATAAGCATTTTCAGGGAAAAAGTTCACGAACATGTTCAGCTGACCTCGCCTGTCATGTAGACATATAATTAAGCGTGATTCGACAACTTTCACAAAGGTGGGATCACTGGGACAGTCCCTTTAAGTAGGGGAAAAATCGGAATATGAGCGGCCGGGCTCGGCCCGTGGAGACGCTTTTCAGAAGCTCATATCTCTGTAACCGCACGTCCGATTGACAAGCGGGCTTCTTTGCTGAGTAGCCTCATCCACCCTATACCCCTGTTTGAGATCAGAGCCGACTCACGTGGGTGACTATCACTGCTCGTGGCGCGTGCCGCGTGAGGGGTGTTGAAAAGTGCCTGCTCGCAACAACTCCGCAACGGCTGGGACGATTGTGTGCAAATTTGGTGTGTGGTTAGGGACCCCTCATTCGCCGCCTTCCCACAAGTCAGAGGTGGGTGCCTCTGCACGTGCGCAAGTGCGCACCCGTTTTTGTATCTCAGAAACTACTTGCCCGATCGAGTTGAAATTTGGCGTGGTGTCAGGCAACAGTACTAGGAAAGCAGACAGCAGTACTATTATGCGTGCGCACTGCGCATACCACCTCACCATACATCTCCTTCGCGCTCGCTCGTTCATCGCCAACTTCGGCGCCATACTGGTTATTATTGTTATTGGAAAAATCCTTTGGTGATTTTGCGTACCGTTCGCAGTATTTATTTACTTATGAATTTACTGGCAATGTTGGGGTTGTAATATTCATAATTGGGGTTGTAATTTTCGAGGATGCAGTTGTAGCTACAACCCCAAAAGTATATAAAGTTCCACCCATGTGTGGAGATATGCGTGTGTTTTATCTTTACTATGACTGCGACAGCAGTTTAACAGAGGATAGCAGATCGAAACAAAAATCATATTCGAGCGAGATGCTGAGCGTTTTTGTAACTTGAAAATAAATATTCTTTGAAGATATCTTCCGTGTGTATCATGCTCTGACAAATATATGTTGGTGACCGCAGCCTGTCGCGATTAGCACATAAATTAAGATACCATTTTATTATGTGAGTTTTGCGGCAGACGCACACTATTCTCCGCAATATTTCGTTTCCAACATCATATTGGAATAATTGAGAGCTAGGTAGTTACGTTGTTTTCATTTGATGATTCTGCTCCCATGGAAATGTAGGCTCATCAGGTTGATTTGGATTATTTATTAAATAAGCAGCCGGGCCACGGGTGCTGTGATAGCGTGAGTGATAGAGCGCTGTGACTTACATCCGGTGGACGAGGGTTCGAGTCTCGTCCGCTCCGCTTTTTTAGATGTGCGGGTAAATACATACACAGTGAAAGACAAGCTTTTATTACGACCAACATACGAAATACCGTCCTTTCTATATCTACCGTCCTTTCTATGAAATTTCTTAGTAAGTATATCTTACCTAAATAGTTATCCGCAGACAAATCTGCATCACCGTTTGAACGTGGTTGAAAACGCGTTTTCTACTAATAGGCCCAACATGGCCTCGCCAGCTTCAACTTCACCTTCCATTCTCCAGAACAACGATGCTCAAAACAGATGCCAGCAAAAACACCAACAGGAAGAGTTGAAAATGCAAAAAAAAACGAACGACACAACAATGAATAATAAAACAATAAATATGCCACTAAAATTCGCTGACCAATCTATCCGTGGATGATTCAATAGCAATATAACCGGCACTGAGCTTGGCGCTGAGGATCCAAAGTATGCCACTAAAACTGGCATACTTTGAATGTAAGCAAACACGGCAATCAGCTGGCTAAAGAAGTAGATCGGCCGGTCGAAATGGAATATATTCCAAAAATGCCGTACTTTGGCTGTCATACTTTGGATGGCATAAGTATTCCAGTACGGCAGTTGGTGAAACAGAATATGTCATAGTATGACAAAAGTGAATATGTACGGCACCGAAAAGGAATATATTCACTTGGTGAAACAGGGCCCAGGTCGCATGTTAGGATAGTTGGCCACATAATCATAATATACAGAGTGTAAGACATATTTTCTATACCATTTCGTCAAAAAGCAATGCCGGATTTTCGTGGGAACCGAAATTCGATACCTACCAAGTACTTTAGAGTACCGGTCGTTAAAAGTGTGGAACGCTTATCAACTTGAACTTGAAATATCTTTCGGTAGGAATGTTTTATGCGAAATGTGATAAATTTACAATATATTTTGGTCTCGTCTGTCGATTTCAAGTAATAACTCCATTTTGAGTGGGAAAAGGTCAATATTTCCCTTAAAGACGACCTTTTAGCGGGAAAGAAAATAAGGAACCTAACGAATCGTTACTGGTGGGATATTGCCTGCAGGCTGCACCTAATGATGTAACGCTGTTTGCTCTCTGAAGGAACACTGAAGCATTTTAGCGTAAACCAGAACGAACATCATTAACAGAAGGGCAGATGTATGCAATAAAATCCCAAGTTACCAGTCACATTGCCCCTGCCATATTTGGACTGCACTGGGACTGTGCTGCTGCCGACGCGCGTCCACACCTGTCTGGGCATACGAGGCACACACTGTGTGTTCTCAGCCATGTCGCAATCATTGTCCGACTGTCGATCACGGCCGGCGGCGTGTCGCAACCGACGACCTATTAGACCGGCAATTGCAGATGCGTCGCTGCAGTGTACGGCCGACCGGGACAAATGCGGCGCAGCAGCGTGCCGCCTCTGTTCAGGGGCACACAGAGAATCACGACCACTGAGCCGCCGGAGCTGCAGCCAGAGGCGAACAAATCGACGCAAAATTGGCTCATTATAGCCGAAACTTTGAAATTTATACTATGAAGAACAACGTAAAAATGTGTGTATCTACGGGAGGTTCTAAGGACCGCCGGTTCGAAGGGTTTTCAGTAGCTCAATGTATTCTGTTGTTTTTTGTCGAATAAATAAAATAATCCATCATTATGTAACAAGCTTCGGCTGACTTTTTTTGTCTTTGCGCAGCCACTCAGCCGGGGTAAGTCGGTTCCTGTAGTGCTGTAGCCACTCTGGCGAGGACGGCTGTGGCTGCTCATTAGGCGCCGTTACCGCGGGGGCGGGGAGGACCAGACGCGGCGTTATTACACTTCCACACGACACAGCGCCACGCGGGACCGCCCGCCGAGTGACACGGCCAGCTGAGCAGGTTCATTAGCCGCTCGTGACTGTCCAATCGGCGTCAGCCGGGCGCAGTCAGGCACCGTCAGCAGTGGCGGCGGATAAGGGGGGGGGGGGGAACTGCCCCCGACTCATGAAGTGGGGGGGGGGGGGGGGGGAGCGAACATATTTTCCCCATACATTTGTAAGAGGGGCCCTCCAAGAAGTTGACCGAGGGCCCTCTAAGGCCGACAGAAGACCCTCAGTCGGCCTGAGGGGGCCCTCGGTAGGCCTGAGGGGGCCTCGGAAGGACTGAGACTTCAACATGGGCCTGTCCGATGTTTTTTTGGACCATTTAGAGGCCCTGCAAAATATAGTGGCCTAAATCCGAGAAGATAACATTTCGCGCCATTTTGCTCTTTTTTTTTTTGGGGGGGGGCGTGAGTCTTTGGCCGTGGGGGCCCCTGGGTTGATTTGCCCCCATCCAAAAATACCTTCTGCCGCCACTGTGACCGACAGCTGACTAAAATGGAGTGTTTTGGACATGCCTACAAAAGGATTGGAAACGTCGACCAATCAGCGACAAGGAGGGACGTCGCCGATTGGTCACTGCTCCTGATCACATTGTGTACATTTTTCGAGAAACACCGCCTAGGAACTACGGTAGATATTGTTTTCTTCAGTCGGGAAAATTGGGACTAGTTCAGGATTTGTATTCTGATTCCGGAAACGACGATGGACGACGGCACGAAACGAAGATAATTTCACTGAAAAAACAACAACAAAGAAACGCAAAAGTAATCAAAATACCAGTGTTATTATCTGGATTATGCTTGTTGCGATATTCAAAAACTTTTCATGTTGACATAGTTCGAGGCGGCTGTTACTCTCCAGTTGGACTCGGGGACACGGTAGATACAAACACTTGAGGTAGCGCAGATAATTGTTTATTGTTTATTAGTCAGATAAACCACAGGCCGGAGCCCACATATGGCTGCGATGGCGGCGTCCAATTTAGCCCTCACCTGCTCGCCTAGAAAGCACCGTCCACACTCGTACACACTAATACAAACCCACACACACATACGGACACGCTCTTAGGTATAGGGCACATACACACACTGATACACACGCAGAGCGCACCCGATTGAACACATGACGTCTCCAATCAACCGAAATATGTGCCCTGCTGTTCGCTGAAACTGAGCACCTGAAACTTCCAAAAATTGGATGGCCTGAAAAAGTCAGCCTCAGGGCATGCAAACGAACTATTAGAGCTGTCTCAGGCAAACGCTCCAGGAAGCAACGCTGTACATTGCTGTACGATGTGCAACGCTGCATGCTGTAATATTTCCTTCAACATGAAGGAAATGTTACAGCACTTCGCCACAATTTTTTTCTTCACATTCCGCCAGCCAATATTCTAGATACAAATTAATATATTACGCAACATATTTTAATAAAACTTCGTGACAAGCAATATTTTGAGCTTCCATATACAAAAGCATTTGCACATTTGATTCAGTACCTGTTTCTTGAAATAAAAGTATACACCGGTTACCTGTAGGCAAGTCAGAAACAACACAGAACGCTGATGAATTAAAATCTTCGTAGAAAATTTCATGTACATCATTGAACTAAGAATTCCACGCTGCTTCTGTAAATGTCATGCTTTTATTTTAAAAAAATCACTTGAGTTGATAAATTCCCGTTCAAAGTAAGGAATTTTTCAGGTGTAACCACTATTGCACAAAACAAATCATGTGCATTGCTCATCCAATAACTACACCTTTTTACCCTCAAATTAAAGCAAACGGACTTCAAATTAAAGATCGAGAGTTCAAATTAAAAACCGGGACTTCAAATTAAAACAAGGGAAGTTCAAATTAAAACGAAAGAACTTCAAATTAAAATCAAAGAACTTAAAATTAAAATAAAATAACTTCAAATTAAAATGCAATGGTAACGTTAATTTGCAGTGGTACGCAATTTTGACCAACTATAGAGGTTTCTCGTGAATTTGGTAGACAAATAGCGAAGCGGCGTGAAGTAGGGAGGGCTGGTATCACCCACGTATGGTATTATGGCAACCAAAGAGTGTTCACTGATCGAAACGAAGCGATCCTGGTGGACTATTTGAAAAGAGCGTGCAACCATATGGTCTCACTCCAAGGGACGTGCGTAGGCTAGCGTACCAAGTGGCCGTTCGTCATGGTATTCCGTTTCTACAGTCTTGGTCTGAAGCAGAAGCTGCTGGTTCTGACTGGTTCGCATCGTTCCTGAAGCGCCATCCAGACCTGTCAATCAGGACTCCCCAACCCACAAGTATACCGCCAGAGCGTCAAGCTTCAATCGGGCAAACGTCAACCTGTTCTGTGAAAATTACAAGGACGTCCTCCAGCGCGGTAGCTTTGGCCCGAGCGACGTGTGGAACATTGACCAAACTAGTGGGACAACCGTTCACAAGCCCAGGCACATCGTGGCACCTAGGTGAACAAGATAAGTGGGAGCGATAACGTTAGGAGAGAGAGGACAGTTGGTGACTGTGTGTACAGCCATCAGTGCCATCGGATAAACGTGTCCCCGATGTTTCCTTTCCCGCATCAACTTTAAGAATAACTTCATCAACGGTGGTCCACACGGGTGCATCCAGGGGGCTCACTCCGGCACCTTCAGCATTACGCGGGAGGGTCCCCGGTCCTATCCAATAACAGCGTCTGATTGGTCGTGACGTCAACGGTACATGACTTTTGCTAGGCGGCATGCTCAGCGTGCAAAATCTCATTGGGATCCCCCTTTAACTCGAAAACTAAAAAGGCTAGAGAGACGCGGAAAACAGCGTTAAAAAGCTCTCTACAAGGACATCCGAAGTTACTTAGTATTATTTGGCTCAGGTCAATATTGAGGTCATCAAAGGTCACATTTTCAGGGTAAAGGACTTTGCTCTAGAACCCCAAAATATCTCAGGAACTATGAGAGCTAGTAACAAACTGAAAAAGCAATAGAAATCTCATAAAAATTCATATCGCCGTAGCTTACTCTAATTTAAGCTCAGGTCAATAGTTTAGGCCCCAGAGGTCACCAAAGGTCACGAGGACATTTTTTACCAAAAGGTTTTCATAAATAACTTTGTATCAGTTTTACATATAGAAGTAATGTTAACACCATCTCATAAAGGCGCTTCAAAACAACATATTAATGGTGACCTGGTTAGGTCAACTTCAAAATTTGACCTCGGGTCAAGGTCATTTGGTGATCCAGGTAAGTCATGTTGCAAATGTAGCGACGCGACTCGACGAGTCAAACACAGTGGTGTCATTTGCACGTCTCTATCTTTATTATATCAAGAGTTATTTGCAAAAAGGTGCTGGTGGCGTGAGATGACCTCAGTCGAACTTGCATAGGTCACTGAGCAACAATTGCACATTGGTCATCAATAATGAGCTAAAATAACATGATTCTGAAATAATTGGGCAGATCCAATGCATATTCTCTGAAAAGGAAGCATTTGTATATTTTCCCAAATTGACTTATAATGGGGAGGTCACGAAATGGACCTGACCTTAGGTCACCGATACGAACAAAATCCGAGATAAACGAATTGTAGGTACTTATGACCTTATGAAATCCTGCAAGGTTCACATTTTTCGGACAAGCACTGTGGCTTTGGCACGACCACAAACATTTTTGGAGGTAAGTCACTTGACGTGACCTGATGACCTGACTTGAGACGACCTGAAGTTAAAACGTTCACACAATGTGAGTAATTGATGCACACATAGCCGGGCCAAATTTGCTAATAGGGGGGGGGCAATGCTAAATGCTGGTTGGGGGCCCCGAGGTGCCCCCAGCCAGCCTGAGGGGCCCTCTAAGGCCGACAGAATGTCCTCAGTCGGCCTGAAGGGGCCCTCGGTAGGCCTGAGGGGTCCTCGGAAGGCCTGAGACTTCAACATTGGCCTGTTCGACGTTCTTTTGCGACCATTTAGAGGCCTAGCAAAATATAATGGTCTAAATCCGAGGAGATCTGGTGGGGCGTCACTTGGCCACCGCTGAGGTTTCTCGAGAATAGCGAGAAAACGGCGGTGCGCAGCAAATTTGGTACGGCTATGTGTGCATCAATTACCCACATTGTGTGGAAGTTTTAACTTCAGGTCTTCGCAAGTCAGGTCATCTCAAACAAAACACTGACCTAAAAAGACTGATATACTTTCGATAGAGCTTGTCTCGAGCTATCTAACACCGTTTTCCGTTTGTCGCTACGTTGCGTGGTTTACGAGATAATATGGGGGGGTGAGAAATCCCCACTCCCCCCCCTCCAGGGCGTGTAATTATCAGAGGCCCTCCAGGGCACGTTTGAAAAAGGCCAACATTTAATCTAGTAGAAAACCAGAAATACATTTCAGAAGAAAGTCGTCTCAAACGGTATTACGTTACAACATTGAAATACAATGACTGAAAGGACTATCTGATCGATTATTGAAGACGATTTTATCAGCCAGATGCATTATCAAGAAGCCAACTTATATGGCTATGTGAGACTCCACCAAAGTCACATTGAATTAACAACGGACAGACAAGGGCGTGGCCCGAAGTAACAAAGCGACAAGAAAATGGAAGACAGATGCACTACTTGAACCGATTATATTATGAACAAAATTAAATAAGAAAAGTCAAGAAGTTTAAAGAAGTTCTATATACTAGAAAGTGCAAAATTGTTGACGGCAAGAATCAGCCAATCAGAAAGCGGAGGACCGGCCGCGCCGAAAGCTACCACGGGCCGGCCCGAAGTATAAAAACGAACCAGCTCATCCCGGAAGGAGCTCTCTCACTGGCGGTGGCAGGCAGTGTCTACGGAACCGAAGCAGCACGCGGCGGCAGCCGCCAGCCGGGCAGAGGTGGGTGACGGCGGCGGTTTATCACCTGGGTAAGTTATTCCATTTAGAGACAGTACGGCTACGTCCATTTAGAGACAGTACGGCTACGTCCATTTAGAGACAGTACGGCTACATCCATTTAGAGACAGTACGGCTACGTCCATTTAGAGACAGTACGGCTACGTCCATTTAGAGACAGTACGGCTACGTCCATTTAGAGACAGTACGGCTACGTCCATTTAGAGACAGTACGGCTACGTCCATTTAGAGACAGTACGGCTACGTCCACTTGTTCACCTGACAGGAAACGCGTGATAGAAATAAAACGGTCGTGTTCTACCAGTCAACGACAGTTGAATTTCAACTGAACCGGACCCGTTTCTGGATTCATAGCTGTACTTCTTGTCACGGAATAACGTCAATGATAGCGCCCCTGTATTATCTGGCGGCGGCTAATGTCGACACTTCTCATGCTGCTAGGTCAGAAGATTGAACGGATTAAAATCCCTATTAGCAAATAAAGACGGTATATGAGCAATGCGATTTACATATTAACTGTCACTGCGACGTCGTTTTTGTCTCTGATAAACTTGTGCCGCTGATTCGTGGTGTTTAACGTTAAATCCCTGTCTATATTACCTTGTTTGTAAAAATCGATCAAACCTATACCTACATAGTTCAGCCCATAAGAGGTTCTTAGGGCGCATCAACCTTGGCAACGGGTGTATACTTTCGAGTCAGATGATGAGAATTATAACAGTTAAATTAACTTCCTTAACCCGAGACTTACTGGGGGGGGGGGGGCTATTTTTTGCCCTCCTCCTGTTATTTTGCAATAACTCCTAAACCAACACCCGTATCGTCACCAAACTTGCAGTACCAATTCTCACTCTCACACTCTCACACCAATTCTACACATGCTGGCCAAAGGAAAAAGATGAGGTTATGATAGGTCAACCGGGAATGACGTCAGAGTGACGTCATGTTCTTCGGATTTTGTTGAAAAATAATGGTTTGCGGAAAATGCTGCCAAAGGTACAATATTATAGATCAATTAAATTGTCTTAAACAAAATTACTGACAATGGACCGGGCTATCAAACTGCTATTTCGTTTTTTGTATTCCAAATTTTGAGAAACCCAATTAAAAAAAAATCAAAAAAAAATCAGAATTATCCAAAAACCGGAATAGATGTGATCGAGACGTATTCGGTGAATATGTGTACCAAATTTGAAGTAGATATCTTCAAAAAATACTGACTTATGACTTTTAAATGACAAAAATCGACCACCTCTCACAGCATAACTATGCATAAAAAATGCATTTCAGTTTTTGCTTTTTACTTCTATTTATATGGAACAAACAATGTTCTAAGGTAATTTTTCGCGTTCTAGACGAAAAACAAACCCATAAACATGTGTGACAACGCCTAATGGCCGTAATCTGCAGTTTGACCTCGTGACCTCGGATGACCTTGACCTGGCCCAAGGTCATAAACAGCTTATAATGGTACTTAGAAGTGTCAGAAACACGAATCATACCGATTTATCGACTGCTTATGTGTTTCATATCGCAATTTTGCGCGACAATTCCATCCATGGAGACCTTTTGACACAGTCAAACATTGTGTACTTGACCTGACCTGTGACGTCATCGGTGACCCTGAGGTCAACAATATTATGTTTCCTTCGATATATTTATCAGGGATATCGAATACCGTTTGCATTTTTAGAATGGGTCCAGTAGTTTCGGAGATCCGAGGGGGATGGGGGCAAAACAATTGTCCCCCCCCCCCCCAGTAAGTCGCGTTATGGAATATACTCCAGTAACTCGCGGGTTAATGTATTAGGCGTCTCTTAACTGTCTGTTAAAAATATACCTTTTTAAGCCAGCATTTCTCGATTTACAACGACATGACGGCCGACGCCTTCCCTATGTTAACGTCATGGTACAACTGTAATGTTAGACGTCCTGTATAGACAGTACAAGTAGTAACTTAAAGGGAATGTTTCACCTTTGTATTGGTTTTGAACTGAGATAGCCATTATCTTTGGCCGTTATTGAAATATTGAATATACCCCAAAACTTAGCTGTTTTTTAAGAAATTCAATTTATAGTTTGAAAAATGGGGTCTAGGCTAGTGCTGACGCTGATTGGCTGTCAGCGACCTTTTCAGCCAATCCCACTTGCTCAGCCAATTAGCGGCGATCTATAGCTCAATAATGACATCATCCCAAAACAAAACTTAATTTGTATAAAGTGAAGTGACTTTTCGAAAGAAAAAATATCACTATCGTTTTCAGCAGCACTTGCTTCATATTTTCGACTACAACCAGCGTATATTTAACAACTTTCAGAAAGGTGAAACATTCCCTTTAAGCCTTATTATTAGCCAACTATGAACAGCGATAAATCATTAGAATTTATGCTGACGATGGTGCACTATCGATTATATTGAAGTTTTAGAGTGACATTTCAGAGATTACTATATGATGCTTATCTAAATGTGCCATTTTGGATATACTCACGTTATCAGGCTCGTTGCAATTCATCTTGGACAACGCAACAATTTTCCTAACATTTCCGTGTTAGGAAATGTTGTCGGTTCCATTAGCCATACTATTTTCTAAATCACTTGCAGATAGTAAAATTCCACTTGATTGGAAAAGAGCAAATGTTGTTCCTATTCATAAAAAGGGAGATAGAAGTAAAGAGGAAAACTATAGACCAGTTAGTCTGACCTCATTAGTCTGCAAGGTGCTTGAATCAATCATCAAAGATAAGATTGTTGAATTCTTGGAGCAAAATGAACTCATCAAGGATACACAGCATGGCTTTAGGAAGGGCCGTTCTTGTTTAACTAATCTTCTGGAGTTTTTGGATGTTGCAACAGATAGCTTTGATCAGGGTAAACAGCTAGATGTAGCTTTTCTTGATTTCAGTAAAGCATTTGACAAAGTCCCCCATACAAGACTGGGGTTGCAACTTAAAATTCATGGGATCAGGGGCAAGATTCTGGATTGGATAGAAACGTGGCTTTCAGGACGCCAGCAAAGGGTTATATTGAATGGGTGCCAATCACAATGGAAGGAGGTTCTCAGTGGGGTTCTACAGGGCTCAGTCCTGGGCCCATTGCTTTTTATAATATTTGTGAATGCAATTGAGAACAGTATAGACAGCAAAGTCTTGAAATTTGCAGACGATCTAAAAGTTGTCAGGATTATTAGAGGAAAACATGATCAGGATGTTTTTCAATCAGATCTGGACAAGCTAGTTGAGTGGTCTGAAGCATGGCAGATGAAATTCAATTTGAGTAAATGTAAGATTATGCACGCTGGACGGGTTAGCAGTAAACATAGGTATGAAATGGGTGGGCAGAAAATGGAGCAGATTGAAAAGGAAAGAGATTTAGGTGTCGTGGTAAACAATAGACTATCAGCGTCAGACCAGGTTGTAGAAGCTAGGAAAAAGGTACTTAGAATGCTAGGGGCCATTAACAGAAATGTTTCCTACAAGAGTGAAAAGGTAATAACAAAACTATATTGTGCATACGTTAGACCACATTTGGAGTATTGTGTACAAGCCTGGTCTCCAACATATGAGAGAGATTGCTGGTTGTTAGAAAGAGTTCAAAAAAGGGCAACAAAAATGGTTAATTGTCTTGGTAGTTTACCTTATGAAGATAGATTAAAGAAATTGGGTATGTTTTCACTTAGATATAGAAGGCTAAGAGGAGATCTAATTGAAGTCTTCAAATTTGTAAATAGTCAGCATTCTGGATATTTAAAGGGTATGTTTGAGTTCAATAGGGAAAATCGAGGTAGAGGTCATCAGCATAAACTCATTATGAAACAAAGTAGAACTAGGCTACGACAGTCATTTTTCAGTAGAAGGGTTGTAGGACATTGGAATATGCTACCAGGGGATGTCGCTGATGCAGTGACACTTGCTTCCTTCAAAATTAGATTAGATAAATACTTTACAGAGAAGGGATTAGTTCATAAATACTCGTGGGATTAGCCTTCTTTTATGCAGGTAGAGTAAGGTGATTTGAAGGGGCGAGACTGGTGGAGGGGGGGGGGGGGGGGGTGTCGGTGTGGGTGGGGTGGGGTGCAACCTCGGATGGGCCCAAGAGGCTCTTTGTTGCACTTTTCTTTTATGTCTTTTATGTCTTTTTATGTCTTTTATATATATATATATATATATATATATATATATATATATATATATATATATATATATATATATATATATATATATATATATATATATATATATATATATATATATATATATATATATATATATATATATATATATATATATATATATATATATATATATATATATATATATATATATATATATATATATATATATATATATATATATATATATATATATATATATATATATATATATATATATATATATATATATATATATATATATATATATATATATATATATATATATATATATATATATATATATATATATATATATATATATATATATATATATATATATATATATATATATATATATATATACATATAACACGCATCATTAACTATTCAATTATACTTTTTAAAACGACAATAACTTCGACGACACCTTTCTCCGATATGTTATCACTTTACTTCATGTATCATTGGCTCCATCAACTTGTCAGGCCCACGTGAATACATTTTATGGTTTTACATGTCCACTCCACAGAGGATGCTCCTTTTGTTTTTCTCCGGCTGTTCCGCGAGGAGCAGGCGGTGATAATTTATTATGCAGCCATCGTCCCGACTCGCCTGGTCGTGCAAGAAAATCCTGAGAGGTAGTGTATCGTCACCATCGAAGGTGACGATAAACAAGGATAAAGGCCTGTCGCCTGGTGGAGAATTGGAGGAGCTGGATGACGGAGATACACCTGTGCAGCTGTGCTGCTAGGACACAAAACTGACGCTAAGTTCTGTGGCGGAGGCGGCGGCGACGGTGGAAAGCAACTTCGGATGGCGCTAACGCTTTAGTTTTTTAAATTATATATACAAACGCACAGACTGTGACACAACGGGCCTGGCAGCCCCCTCAATGGAAATTGACGCCCTTGCGCCGAAGGTGCAGGGGACAGGTCGTAAATTATTAATTTTATGGTGTGCGTTATTGGTCTGCGCATGCTCCATACAGAGCTGGCTCTTTCAGACGGTACGGTATATCATATATGCACCGCATTTCTTCGCCAAAAAGTCAAATATCTTCGGCTTGAGAGCCTTTTCAGCCAAGAAAACTTGCAGATAGGGATTGCTCAACACGGCCTACAAAACTGCTATTTCAGTTAAAAACCCCATGTTGAAGGTGAACTATTTCCTTTGACCCTCACCCTACGGGAGGGGGCCTGACAGCCCCCCCCCCCCTGAGGTTTTTCTTGAATAACTTTTTACACATGCGGTGTATCTTGCTGACATTTTCGGTAGCTGAGTTTACAACAATTATACGTAAGCTGTAAAAATGTAATGTAATTAGCGTGTAATTATCAGAGGCCCTTCAGGGCGCGTGTTAAACACGTTTAAGACATATACCAGGGACCTCAATGCTCATGTATTCCATTATTTAAGCAATTATCAGCGTTAAAACTTTGGCATTTTTCGAGACTTGTATCAGATAACGAGTACTTGATCAGCATTACTGTCCACCACTTTTTTTATCTTAGAATCTGCATCAAATTCGATGGTGCAGTAATGTGCGCGGCTGAGACAAAATAGCGGTTACGAGACACCACCCAAGGCTATGTAAACATATCGCCTTGATGTAAACAGACCACCTTGGCATACGTGACAATTCTTGAGCTCTTTGCCATCTGGATGACGATTGTAGAAGGAGTTACTAAATACAAGACGTTATAAGCCAGGCAGGTATGGCCAGGTGTTTTCTAAATCAATCTTAGAGCTTTTAATTATCAGCAAGTCCTACACTGGATCACAAGAAGATTGTTCAATTCAATTATTACGGGACTCTTTATTACTACATACTGTTCGTTCAGGTTTTGTGGTTTTTGTGGTTGTCTTTCTTTTGGCGTTTAGCGTTGATAATTTGGTGGTGGCATATAAATTTGTTGGCATGAAAAGTCATGAAAAATATCGAATTTTATGGGAAAAACTAGGTAACTTCTGCTGTCGTTGGAAAAACAAGTTTATTTTATCAAATATTGCTTATTGTAACCGGAAATATGCCATAAGTGAGGTGTTTGTATTAGCATAAAATAGATGACTGGCTCTGCCTCAGCCAGTACTGCAGAAAGTACGCGGTAGCATCACCGCGTACCATGAAATGCAGAACGTGCAGAAGAGGCAATTTCCAGAAAAAATGTATCTACTGTGGGACTTCTGTCTTCTACCACCTTTATAAGTACGTTTTACTATGTAGCTCAATTATTCTGGGAAAAACCGTATAATCCCTTTAATAAGTCCTCCCACTTTCAACGACTTTGTTTCGCATTGAGGACCCCCCCCCCCCCCGGTCAACAACTTTTCGCTCTGACTACCCGACTTTACCCCCCCCCCCCCCCCCCAATGAACGACTCGTCGCACTGACAATCCGACGCCGGCACCCACCTCAAGTGCCAAAAAATGCGCCCCCAGGGCCTGCAGCCCCCCCCCCCCCCCCAATGAAAATCCTGGATCCGCCACTGCCCTCGCACCACAATCACGGTCAAAGATCCCAACAGACGCAGGGTAGAAAAACCGGCACGTCGAACGAGGGTAACTAGACACTGGGTAAAACGGCAAGGAATGTAGCGCCCAAATTAATTAGACAAGATATAATTTTAATGATTAACATTTGTATTTTATTATAAATTAAAAGTAATGTTTTGTATTATTAGCTTGTATTTCCATAGACTGTATCTATATTTAGTCAATTTAATTCCAGCCAATATATGTAACCTAGTCGACTTAGCATATATTTCAGTATATTTAGTAGCATTTGGAAGCGGTCATGAAAACTCAAATATGAAGGTGCAAATTACATTCATTGCGCAGTTGTTGTGATATATAAAAATACATGGAGAGCAATCCATGGAGGTTATACTTGTGGAGTTTGTGTCCGTTCATTTTGTATTTTGTTTAATTATTATGTGATATTTGTGTGCACTAAATAGAGTAGCGATGACTTATTCTTGACTAACAAACCATCCACCACTCACCGAGTAGTTCTAAGGTTTTAGCCTTGGTCAAACTTTTCTTATTGATGAATGGTTAGTTCCATATCTGCTCCAGTAAAATAAAAATGAATCTGCGAAGAAGACAGGCAATGCTATATGAAGACAGAAGGAAACAGCACATGAAATGGAGCACACTGAGCTCGTGGGGCTTTGCTCCCCATGCCATAACAACAGCTCAACAGCTGAGGAATTTCTGCATTCTGTGTACATCTGATCATGTTGCACACATACATGGGCGTCGCCTCGTCACCACTGGGGACATTAGGGACACTGTCCCTAGTAATTTGTTGCCTCCCCTAATATGGTCCCATGTTAAAGTACATGTGCACCTGGATTTGTCCCCAGTAATTTTCAGATCGTGGCAACGCTTTTGCACATATACCTACATGAACTATGAAGCATTAAGCAACAATGTAAATAAGATATATCTCCTTTAGTACAGCTATTTTAAAAATAAGTATTTTAGTATCGACCTAAATGTTTTATAATATAGCTATTCACAAATTGTCTTGCATGTCTTGCAAGTCATGTTTGTATTGGTATGCAAAATATTATTTTCCGGAATGTGAACCCATAGGCCCCATGTTGAAGGAAATTATCTGCACTACATAGTGTTTTTATCTATCGTGGTCGGCGTCAGGTAGAGTCAGGGGCTCGTGCCTCGTAGCATGGTTTCGGATCGGTATGGCCGCCAGGGGGGCACTTACAGCGCTGATTCCGTGTGACAAGCTGCGACTGCGTTACCTAGACTATTGACTGGATAAACCCACTGTGACGGTGCCTTTGTGTTCATTACTTACCCCTAGAGTTTATTAATGATTCTTGTTCAAACAACTGCAAATTAATATGAGTTGAAGCTCGGGCAGATTTAGAACGACCAAAACAAGTTAGTTTGAGGGAAGTCGAAAATCCCAAAACGCTGGCAAAATACCATAAATTCATCAGATTTCACTTCCTTGTGCATTATGAACTGATTTGAAGCAAACCTTCCTTGGTAGAAAACGCTGAGATGTTCTTTAAATCAGGGCATGCGTCATATCTCTGTCCGATTTCCGTCTTTTTCGGGGACCATAGCCCGATGCCCCATGCTTATATCTGCCAGTGAGTTGAAACCAGAGTATGAAATGGATTGAGTGATTGCGATCTAATCAAATCCAAATCCATGAAGTCATAATCCAGATCCAATCAAAATCCATGAGGTGTCTGCAAAGCTGATCCGATCCAAACCAATCCATTCTGGTTTGCAGATTTTTTTAAAAAACCTTAATAACAGTTCTTTGAATAAGTAGTTTTGTTATAAATATACTTTTCGCAAAATAATTAATTATCATGAAGAATCGCCTGCAGTGAACCTCTTAGATCGATTGAATGTTGAATATTCAACATATAAGAATTAATCCAGTCAAATCAAAATCCATTCGAAGTCGACATTTATGATCCAATCCAAATCCAATTGGATTGAACTGGATCACAAATCCATTGGATTAATCCAATCCATTTAATAATCTAGTTGAAACTGTAGCTGGTTGCATGTAGTTACCAGGTGCTCGCTCACCAACGCACTCTCCGCTCCCCGCGGTATGCCGGCAGATCCCTCGCTACATCGTCACCCTGCACGAGCTGCTGTCGCACACGCCGCAGAACCACGTGGAGCGCCGCTCGTTGGACGAAGCTCGGCGACAGCTGGAGCAGCTCAGCAGAGAGATGGAGGACGAGGTACGAACCAAATGGCGGCCGAACACTCTCGAATTCGTTAAACGAAGCAACGGCGTGTAGATAATGGGCTGATGTTGACAGTCGCTGATGTTTACTGGCCTTAGACGTTTCTAGTAGTCATGTAACATGTGTTTTGCAATTATTGTAATATATTTTCAATTATTTTTAACATCAAAGATTGTTGAGACCGACGTCGCTCGTAAAAATGCAATTTTGTGGTCAAGTTTTAATGTTCAGATATTAATTATCGCCCTAAAAATCAGGGGGCCTGACAGGCCCCCTTGAGGTTTTTCTTGAATAACTTTTTACACATGCGGCACATCTTGCTGAAATTTTCGGTAGCTGAGTTTACAACAATTGTACGTATGCTTTAAAAATTTAATTGACATTTGTTACGCTGTTTGGGAGAAATCATGTTTTGACGACGTCATGTTGGTGAAAAAACGATGCATATTTGAAAAATCGTAGAAAAGAGAGTTTTAAAGGAAATTGCAAACGCAAATCACCAAAGATACAAAATAGCATTCTCTTTAAAATGACAATCTCGGATTTCCAAAATAACGGGTTTCTGACCCCTAATTTTTTTTGTGTGAAAAATCCCAAAAAAAAATCAAAGATGTTAAAACAACCGGAATATATGTGAGAGAAATGAGTATGGACAATACTCATGCCAAATTTCAAAGCAATATCTTCATTTTTGACTGAGTGATAGCTCCCTAAGTGTAAGAAACTCATGACGTCATTTTTTAATAACTTTTTTAAAACTTTTTTGACAAGATACGAACAAATAATTACCTTTTCTGTATTTCTGAGCAAAAATTGGTCTAGGAACATGCTTTTTTATTTACATTTATCAATTTCTAATTTTGAGGTTTTTTGAAAAGCAAAATCGCTGTTCTGGACGTGGTAAATCCGAGGTCATTCACTTGACCTGGAAGGTCACCCGTTGACCTGAAACCTCAAAATCGCATACGGTTAGATTCCTCTCATGACAGGCAACATGCTGGTTCTTATCGCATTGCTTTAAGTTGCTTAGTTTGGAAGTTAACAGGGGGGCCGGACAGCCCCCCCCCCCGTAGGACGAAGGTGAAAAAGCTCCCGTAGGGTGAGGGTTAACATACCTCTGAATACACGATCCTTAAGACCCTTTAAAATATGTATATCATTATATTACACTCGTGACATGCTGCCAGACCATGGCTCATAACCATTTCCGGTCCATCACTTTCACACAAAAATGCATAATTATATCCATCAAGGTCCTATTTATTACGTGGCCCATTGCACTCCTTGAACAAAAGTTGATGAACGGGTTTGCTGCAGTGAGCTGACGTCCTTGTGACACGCTGACTCTCATCAGGTGAACGAGGCGGAGAATCTGCTGCGCCGGCTGGCCGTGGAGCGGCTGGTTTCGCAGGGCTGCAGCCTGCTGTACGACCTGAACCAGCCGGCCTCGCGTCCCCCGGGCCAAGTGCCGGCGGCGCGTACCCAGCGCTCGCGCTCCATCTCCGACTCTGCCGCCGGCTCCTTGTCGCTTTCCCCGTCACCGTCCATCACCAACCAGTCGCGCTCGCTCTCCTGCTTCCACCTGGAGGGCCGCAAGGTGTGCTCGTCGTTCCCGCGCGTCTCCATCGACTTCCCGCGCGACAAGAAGGAGCTCTTCTTCTCGGAAGACAGCGACGACTCGTGGAACAAGGCGGGCGGCGCGTGCCGCGAGCGCAGTCACAGCACCGTCAGCTGCCAGCCTTCGCAGGAGATCGCCGCCGCGCTGCAGCGCCATAGACACTCGTGTCAGATCTTCGGCAGGGGTGATGATGAGGACATTCAGCGCATTAAGAGCCTGCGCAAGTGCTCGGTGGGCCCGTACCTGGCGGTGCCGTCGGTGATGATCAGCGATGCGCCCGGGCCGTCGTCCTCGTCCAGTCTGCGGTCCAGCATCTCGTCACAGCCCCGCACACCACGCGGGCGAAGGTCCATCACCTTCCTGGACGCGGTGGCGTCGCAACCCCTCTGAGTTGGGGTACGATGTGGTGTCGTGGACTCTCTCTGAAGTCTTGGTGTGTTGCGGTGGGACACCCCAAAGCTCAGAAACACTGTGCTGTGGTGTGACAGATTCTCTGAGTTCTTTGCTGAATTTTAGGGATACTATGGCCCAACAAGCGTCAGAAGGAGCTGACGTCAGATGTGTACGTTTTGGGAGCTGATCGGAGTTGTTGGGAATTTGGACCAGCTGCATTGCCACACACACACACACACACACACACACACACACACACACACACACACACACACACACACACACACACACACACACACACACACACACACACACACACACACACACACACACACACACACACACACACACACACACACACACACACACACACACACACACACACACACACACACACACACACACACACACACACACACACACACACACACACACACACACACACACACACACACACACACACACACACACACACACACACACACACACACACACACACACACACACACACACACACACACACACACACACACACACACACACACACACACACACACACACACACACACACACACACACACACACACACACACACACACACACACACACACACACACACACACACACACACACACACACACACACACACACACACACACACACACACACACCACACACACACACACACACACACACACACACACACACA
>JAXIVJ010006095.1:0-69328 GCA_036785665.1 Chirona hameri | reverse complement strand
CATGACGATACACATTACACATTACACATGACGATACACATTACACATGACGATACATATTACACATGACGATACACATTACACATGACGATACACATTACACATGACGATACACATTACACATTACACATGACGATACACATTACACATTACACATGACGATACACATTACACATGACGATACACATTACACATTACACATGACGATACATATTACACATGACGATACACATTACACATGACGATACACATTACACATGACGATACACATTACACATGACGATACACATTACACATTACACATGACGATACACATTACACATTACACATGACGATACAGATTACACATGACGATACACATTACACATTACACATGACGATACACATTACACATTACACGTGACGATACACATTACACATGACGATACACATTACACATGACGATACACATTACACATGACGATACACATTACACATGACGATACACATTACACATGACGATACACATTACACATGACGATACACATTACACATGACGATACACATTACACATTACACATGACGATACACATTACACATTACACATGATGATACACATTATACATCACGATACACATTACACATGCCTTTACACATTACACATGACGATACACATTACACATGACGATACACATTACACATGACGATACACATGACACATTACACATGACGATACACATTACACATGACGATACATATTACACATGACGATACACATTACACATTACACATGACGATACATATTACACATGACGATACACATTACACATTACACATGATGATACACATTACACATGACGATGCACATTACACATGCCTTTACACATTACACATGACGATACACATTACACATGACGATACACATTACACATGATGATACACATTACACATGACGATACACATTACACATGACGATACACATTACACATGACGATACACATTACACATGACGATACACAATACACATTACACATGACGATACACATTACACATGCCTTTACACATTACACATGACGATACACATTACACATGCCGATACATATTACACGTGACGATACACATTACACATGACGATACACATTACACATGACGATACACATTACACATGACGATACACATTACACATTACACATGATGATACACAGTACACATGACGATACATATTACACATGACGATACATATTACAGATGACAATACACATTACAGATGACGATACACATTACACATGACGATACACATTACACATGACGATACACATTACACATTACACATGACGATACACATTACACATTACACATGCCGATACATATTACACATGACGATACACATTACACATTACACATGATGATACACATTACACATGACGATACACATTACACATGACGATACACATTACATATGACGATACACATTACACATGACGATACACATTACACATTACACATGACGATACACATTACACATGACGATACACATTACACATGCCTTTACACATTACACATGACGATACACATTACACATGACGATACACATTACACATGACGATACACATTACACATGACGATACATATTACACATGCTTTTACACATTACACATGACGATACACATTACACATGACGATACACATTACACATGCCTTTACACATTACACATGACGATACACATTACACATGACGATACACATTACACATGCCTTTACACATTACACATGACGATACACATTACACATGACGATACACATTACACATGACGATACACATTACACATGCCTTTACACATTACACATGACGATACACATTACACATGACGATACACATTACACATGCCTTTACACATTACACATGACGATACACATTACACATGACGATACACATTACACATGACGATACACATTACACATGACGATACACATTACACATTACACATGACGATACACATTACACATGACGATACATATTACACATGACGATACACATTACACATGACGATACACATTACACATGACGATACACATTACGCATGCCTTTACACATTACACATGACGATACACATTACACATGACGATACAGATTACACATGACGATATACATTACAGATGACGATACACATTACACATGATGATACACATTACACATGACGATACACATTACACATGACGATGCACATTACACATTACACATGACGATACACATTACACATGACGATACACATTACACATGACGATACACATTACACATTACACATGACGATACATATTACACATGACGATACACATTACAGATGACGATACATATTACACATGACGATACAGATTACACATTACACGTGACGATACATATTACACATGACGATACACATTACACATGACGATACAGATTACACATTACACATGACGATACACATTACAGATGACGATACACATTACACATGACGATACATATTACACATGACGATACACATTACACATGACGATACACATTACACATGACGATACACATTACAGATGACGATACACATTACACATTACACATAACGATACACATTACACATTACACATGACGATAAACATTACACATGACGATACACATTACACATGACGATACACATTACACATGACGATACAGATTACACATTACACATGACGATACACATTACACATTACACATGACGATACACATTACACATTACACATGACGATACACATTACACATGACGATACACATTACACATGCCTTTACACATTACACATGACGATACACATTACACATGACGATACACATTACACATGACGATACACATTACACATGATGATACACATTACACATGACGATACACATTACACATGACGATACACATTACACATGACGGTACACATTACACATGACGATACACATTACACATGACGATACATATTACAGATGACGATACACATTACACTCACCAATGTTCCTGTACCGCTCATTGTCAAAGGACACACCCTCTGCACCCTTCAGTGAACAGTGAACAGTGAACAGTGAACAGTGAACAGTGAACAGTGAACAGTGAACAGTGAACAGTGAACAGTGAACAGTGAACAGTGAACAGTGAACAGTGAACAGTGAACAGTGAACAGTGTTCACTTGTTCGAGGACTCACTTGTCGGCGACCCAGCCTCCTGGCGCCAAGCCGGCCGTGTAGCCGTAGAAATAGCTGGAGAGAAGCAGGCCCTGGAACGTCTTGTCCCACTGGAACTCACCCTGCGTAGAATAACAGACGAGATGCAGGGCTCGGTTTAAACAAACGTCACACCGGCTAACGAAGCTGTGTCCGCTGCTGTGGAACACTGTGAGCTTTATATGGCATACACCGAGTTTGAGGTGTTTCAGGGCGGAAAATGGATGCGATTCCGGACTCGGTATATGCCTTGACGATAGTTAAGGAGCTGAACAATACTCAGGCTCGATTGTGCTTTTCCATCCTTAGTGTCTCTGTATTGGTGCATAACTTGTGTATGCCTACTTGTCACGGGTTTATTATTATCAGCCTGCAGAGTTCAGAGTTCAGAAGTAAGGTGAAAACCTACTTCTGAATCCAATTTCCATCTGAGGACAACGAATGGCGCCATCTAAACATGCTGCACATCAAACTTGATCACCACTTGTCATAAACAACACCACCACAACCCGGACCACAGCTCACCTGTCCCGCTTCCCCGTCTGTCCCTTCTAGTTCCCCCTTCTGCCAAATGGCGGCGCCACCGGTCTCGTTCCCGGCGCCTCCCTCCAGCGGCGGCGGCGGGGCGGCGGACGGGGGAGGGTCGCTGTTCACCATGCAGACCACAGCGATGCTGACGTTGAAGCGGGTAATCATCATGACGCCGACGCCGACGCCGACCAGCATGACGAGCGCCAGGCGAGTGGATGGAAACAGACGGTCTGGCGGAAACCAGGTCAGGGTCAGGGTAACCAGGTACAGACGGTCTGGCGGAAACCAGGTCAGGTTCAGGGTAACCAGGTACAGACGGTCTGGCGGAAACCAGGTCAGGGTCAGGGTAACCAGGTACAGACGGTCTGGCGGAAACCAGGTCAGAGTCAGGGTAACCAGGTACAGACGGTCTGGCGGAACCCAGGTCAGGGTCAGGGTAACCTTGTACAGACGGTCTGGCGGAAACCAGGTCAGGGTCAGGGTAACCAGGTACAGACGGTCTGGCGGAAACCAGGTCAGAGTCAGGGTAACCAGGTACAGACGGTCTGGCGGAAACCAGGTCAGGGGGGTTACTGGCGTATTCAAAACGGCCAACAAGTTGGTTTGAAGGGAGTGAATCTGAAAATGTCAGATTAAGTTCTTAAGGCTCATCGGATTTCCCTTGTTCGTGCATTATAAGCTAATGCAAAGCCATTTTGTCTTCGTTGAGGGGGTGCTTAGATTTAACAAGAAGAAATGCATGCATGCATGCAATGAAAAAATAATATTCCATCCCATTCCCATGTTTTTATCTATCTTTTTTTAGATATAGCCTTTATGATCCCTTCTAGTTTCGCCCTGGGAACACTCGGAAACACGGCGGTGGAAAACGGAATATCAGCTAAGAGCCTATACTGCGTAATGCGTATTTAAATGGAACTATCTCCAGATTATGCTCAATGATTGCAACTGTTAACAGTGTAGCGCTACACAAGATACTCACATTTCAACTCGCCCGCCTCTACGGCCTTTTCTTGGACATCGGTGGCGGCCATATTTGATGTTCAGCCGAGGCTGAGTGCTCTACAATTGAAGATCTGTTTCTCCCAGAAACAGGTAGTGCCGATGTTTTCCACTAGAAGAAAGACGTATTTCAAATAATAAGCATGTGGCGAAACACCCGTCTCTCTACCACCTCTGTAAAAGGCATGTTGCTAAGAAAGTGATTGATCGGGAAGAATATGAACTGAATTTACTTATGTGAGTATTGCCTTTACCTGGGAAATTACTGTATTATGCGGCAGAATGCCCCGTGCGGCAGAATGCGGTCGTTTGGGTCTATAACAGGACAATTAGCAATATTGCGTTTGCCCAAAATGTGATCTCATGAACAAGACAAATTTATTTTAGCACTAAACGTGATGGGTTAGTGGCAGAGCCGCAGCCAGGGGGAGGGGGGCAATTGCCCCCCCCCCCCTCCTTCGGGTCACAGGGGGCCCGCCGAGATTGGCCCAGATACCATTTTCATTAGCTAAATGGCTTTCAAAAGCTCACAGAGGAGCCCTCAAACCAGGCAAGGGTCACTCTGGTGCATGGCAAGGGCCCTCAGAGACACTGAAGGGCTTTCGAAGCCGGCCCAGGGAGCCTCTTGGGCATGTCCGGGGGCCCATTGAGCCCTCTTAAGGGCGCAAAAACATGCCCGGGGCGAACCTTTCGAGCATGCTCTGGGGCCCATTGAGCCCACTCAGGGGCCCCAAAAACCTGCCGAGAGCCTCTAGAGCATGTCTTCTTGTCCAGGGGCCAATTGAGCCCACCCACGGCCCAACAAACCTGCCCAGTGGCCTCTCCAGCATGTACAGGGGCCCATTGAGTATGTTCAGAGGCCTCTTGACCCTGACCAGGGGCCCATTATATTCTGTTTTGGGGCTTTTTGAACCTGCCCAGGGGCCCATTATAGTTTTCCCAGATGCCCATCGAGTTTGTTCAGGAGCCTCTCGAACCTTCCCAGAGGCCATTAGAGCCTGTCCAGAGACCTCTCGAGCTTGCCCAGGAACCCATTAAGTCTGTTCGAGGGCCTCTCGAATTTGCCCAGGGGCCTCTCGAGCTTGCCCAGGGGCCTATTGAGTCTGCTCAAGGGCCTCTTGAACCAGCCAAGGGGCCATTAGAGTCTGTTCAGGGCCTCTCGAGCTTTCCCAATGGTCCATTGATCCTGTTCAGGGGCCTCTCAAACCTGCCCAGTGGCTATTAGAGTCTGCTCAAGGACCTCTCGGCTTGCCAAGGGGCTATTGAGTCTGTTCAGGGCCCTCTCGAGCTTATCCAGAGGGCCATTGAGTCTGTCAACGGGGCCCTGAAGCCTGTCCAGGGGTTGCTAGCCGTCGCCTGGAGCGCCTGGTATAGCTGGAGCGCCTGCTATAGCTGGAGCACCTGCTAGCCGTGGTCGGCGCGGTCATAATGAGCGGTAATGTGCTGTACTCTGACCCACCTGGTGCAATGTTTTCTTGGGTTTAAAAATGGTAATTTGATAAGTCTGATGCGTTTTTGAATTCGGGGGGCGGGGTGGTAGTACAAAACAATTTAACAACTTTCCTCTCAGGAGAGTGTGTGCTGCAATATGTGTCAGCCAGGGGCGTCGCCGACGGGAGGGTCGGGGGGAGGTCTGGGCAAACTCCCCCCCCCCATTTTTAGAAGGCGGGAAGGGGAGGGTTCCCCCCCCCCTCCCTCCCACACACACACACACACACACATACGCGCACTTTTTCTGGGAAAAATTAACAATGTATCGTACAAATTGTCCAACAAACCTGCTCTTTGGCCTCTCCAGCATGTCCAGGGGCCCATTGAGTACGCAAAAACTGGCAAATTTCGCGCCGCTTCGCGGCATGACACAAGTTTCACAATTGCTTATACAAATTTGGAAAATGGGAAAAGAATTTCATTAACTGTTTGGCAGAGGCTCTCCTTGGCGGTAATTGCTGTCTCCAGGGCCCATTCCCTTCATAAAATATTCACTTTTAAGTTTCAAGCAGGCTACATGTTTAGCTAGTTTGCCGAGTTCCAAAAAGGCGACGCGAACGCAAAGACGAGGAGATCGGCACCCGGAAGCTGCCCCAGCGGTGCACAATTTGCTGGCCCGAAGAGCTAATAGTGGAAACAGGCCAGGACCATCTCCCCAAGCCATCTCACCTCACGGTCTGGTTCCAATATTCACATTTCGTTTTCCAGGACCTAAAATAAAAAGTTCACGCCGCCTCGCGTCGTCACATCGGTAGTCATCGTCATAACGGAGCCATAGTCATCGTCATCGGTTATTCGTAACGCTGAATTGAATGAATAGCATTTTTAGCTTATTATCCTCTACAAGGCCCACCGCCTATATTTCTGGGTTTTATCAGGCAAAACCGTAAAAAAATCACCCCGCTTCGCGGCGCTAACTAACAAGTACATACCTACCTACTATAACATGAAAATCCACCTAAAAAATACTACAAAGGCTTAAATACACGTATAAAAATGGGGGGTACATTTTTTCATCATTTCAGCCGCCCCCACACTCAAAAGCCGACACCCACCTGTTGTCAGCTAAGATAGGTTTTATCTCCTTACATAACAATACAAATTAGTAATGCGCTCAGTACAATGCCTACTGAGAGTCCTGGTCCAATCCAGCTCATCAAAAGAAGACGAAGAAACATTGTTAAAAAGGGGGCCTCACAAAATAAAGTGGCCGAAATCCGTAGAGTTTTCATATCCAGGGGTATATTTTTTTTTTGTTGGGGGGGGGCTCTCCCAGGGACTTGCCCCCTCCCCCTTTCTGAAGGTCTGGTTGCGCCCCTGGTTAGTGGTGTCCAATCCAGCTCATCAAAAGAAGACGAAGAAACATTGTTAAAAAGGGGGCCTTACAAAATAAAGTGGCCGAAATCCGTAGAGTTTTCATATCCAGGGGTATTTTTTTGGGGGGGGGCTCTCCCAGGGACTTGCCCCCTCCCCCTTTCTGAAGGTCTGGTTGCGCCCCTGGTTAGTGGTGGTGGTAGTGGTGGTGGTGGTGGTGGTGGTGGTGGTGGTGGTGGTGGTGGTGGTGGTGGTGGTGGTGGTGGTGGTGGTGGTGGTGGTGGAGGTGGTGGTGGTGTTGGTGGATTGGGGTTTTAGGGCGCCGCAACTGCTAACGTGATGGGTTAGGGATGAATGAAATGTGTATCACTGCACTGGCGAATCTAGCCGTGTTTTTTTTGGGGGGGGGAGCAAATCCAGTAGCGTATTTCCAAAAAGTTGTTGAGCGGGGGAGGGGGTAGCGGGCCGTCAGCCGTCAGCGAGAAGTTGTTGACCGGGGAGGGGGGGGGGGGGGGGGGGGGGTAAAACGCGTCGTCAATCCGTCAGCAACTGTACGTCCGGCCTTTTTGTGGATGGGGGGTAGATCATGGTTTCAAGACATTTGGGGGGGCATGACCCTAAATGCCCCCCCCCCCGCGATCCGGGATCCGCCAATGTATTATGTAATAAACTGAACTTTAAATTAGTATGCTGTATTTTTCGGCATTGTACAATGGATATAGCACTACAGTAGGTCTAAGGTGCACAAACTTCCCTTTACAATCTGCATTGCAACTCAACAAACCGCTTCGCATAATGCACAATAACCGAAGGTTGTTTTTCCATATATGAAATAACACTATTCTTTAGAATAGTGTGTTTCTATAGATAATCACATGGTTTACACAGCACCATGTCGGGTATCTATTGCCAATGCCGCATCGCCCTAGTTTACAAACTACCTTATACGGACCTGATGACCGAATTTGTCAACGACAGGCTATGCGCAGAGATACCTTCAGTATCGAAAAACATTGGACTTAACGTCCAAGATATCGTGCGAGAAAAGAAAAGAATTTACGCAGTCGACCCACTTTACGCTAACATGGTGGTTAGGCTGTGCCGCGTAGCACCACTGCATTGCGGGTAGTCTACCTACCCAGTCATTAAGCATTCGGAATGAATTGCAATGGCTTAGTTGTTCCGAATGCCGCCAGTCACTGCAGCGAATCGAAGTGGCATAATTCAACATAAGCTTTTGAAACAATACCTAATCAGTTGCTTAGTTTGATTCGTACATTCATATCAACATCTTCACGATTTTGTTTCATAGTGCAACAAAGAACAAACACTTCAACGCCAGTCTTACCTCTTGCAGCCAGCACACCCACAATCTCCCCCCCCCCCCCCCACACACACACCCTCCCGCCCCGCTGCACTCACCGGCTCTGGGTGGCGTGCTGTCACCTGTACTGGTACGCCTTGGGTTTCTGTTTCTCCGCGAGCGCCGTGTCACTTCGTTGGGCAGCCATCCCAGCGACCAGTGGCCCTGACGAGGCTGGTTATATACCCCGGGCCCCGCCCCGGACCCCGGTGTTGATGTATTTCTTGTCACATCCCTCGCGAGTCCCGTTCGACGCCTGGAATAAACACTGAGAGGATGAGGTGGAAGTTTGTGTGACGCCAGGTCAGCGGTACAAGTTTACCGAGATCGCAATGTCATGTGTCATGTGTTTGTGCTCATTGTTCGTGTGTTCTGGACTGCGGAGGATGTTTAGATGCGGAGGATACCGGAAAATACTGGTTCAGTTTTCAAGTACACAGGCATGCGTCTGGACCCCGTCTACGTATCTCAGATCCAAACAGAGCTCTCCGCGAGGTCCCATAATAGTTTTAAGCTCCCATCAGGTCTCCTCATGGGCGGCAGAGGCGGGGGGGCAGGATGTGGATTTTCATGTTATAGTAGGTAGGTATTTGTTAGTTAGCGCCGCGAAGCGGCGCGAAATTTTTACGGGTTTGCCTAATAAAACACAGAAATATAGGCGGTGGGTCTTGTAGAGGATAAGAAGCTAAAAATGTTATTAATTCAACACAGCGTTACGACGAACCGAATACGATAACTATGGCTTCGTTATGACAATGACTACCGATGTGACGCCGCGAAACGGCGTGAAAAGTTTAATTTTAGGTCCTGGAAAACGAAATTGTAATATTGGAATCAGACCGTGAGTGGAGCTGATGTGGAGATAGATAACCTCTTTTCCTGGTTGTACATCTCGGTATGATGCAAAATATTGAAATGAAGGTGGTTTTTCATATACATTAGCCTCGGATAGAAAATAACTATGACCGGTGGCAGTCAGCGCTCAATAGTACATATGGTAATAACCAGTAAGGCGCCGTAGTTGGCGATGAACGAGCGAGCGCGAAGGAAATGTATGGGCAATTTCAACTTGATCGGGCAAGTAGTTTGAGATACAAATAAGGGTGCGCACGTGCATAGGCATCTACTTTTGACTCGTGGGAAAGTGGGAGCTGAGAGGTCCCTAACCACACACCAAATTTGAACACAATCGGCCCAGCCGTTCCAGAGATATAGAATAGGGGTGTGCACGTGCGCACGTGCAAAGCCACCCCACCCCTGGCTCGTGGAAATGCGGCGGCTGAGAAGTCCATAACCATGCACCAAATTCGAACACCATCGGCTCAGCCAATCCTGAGATACAGAATAGGGGTGTGCACGTGCGCACGTGCAGATGCGCACGTGCAGATCTCTGACTTGTGGGAAACTGGCAGATGAGAGGTCCCTAACCACACACCAAATTTGAACACAATCGGCTCAGCCGTTCCTGAGATATAAAATAGGGGTGTGCACGTGCGCACGTGCAGAGGCTTGACCCCTGACTTGTGGAAAATTGGCGGCTGAGGGGTCCCTAACCACACACCAAATTTGCACACAATCGGCTCAGCCGTTGCAGAGTTTTTGCGAGAACACATTTGTCAACACCCCTCACGCCGCACGCGCCACGCGCAGTGGTAGGCACTCACATGAGTCAGCACTGGTCTCAAACAGGGTAGGTTAGATGGGGCTGCTCAGCAAAGAAGTCAGCTTGTCAATCGGACGTGTGGTTGCAGAGATATGAGCTTCTCAAAAGCGTCGCTACGGGTCGGGTCGGGCCGCTCATATTCAGATTTGTCCCATATACCACGGAAGGACGAACGAGCGCTATACATATGTGCCGAACTGTAAACAACAACTGGTAACAGTGCAAATGGTTTGAAAGCAGCAAGAGGCAGAACGACTTTACCACGCATAAATGGTCCCTGTGGATAAATAGTCCGCTTGCGTAGCAACTAGCAACTAACAACTAAAACAGCATTGCCCAAACAACATTGCCCCCCCCCCCCCCTCCCCCAAACAAAAATTGTTGGTCCGGCTAGTTCTCAGCTTGAAGTCTGTGGCAATACTTAGCCTAGATCTAGGCCATATTTTGACGCCATCTGGAATACATGGCCTATAATCTATCAAGTCTGTACTTCATTGTACTTGACATGATGGAAATATATTCAGCATATGGCAGCTACCATATCATGCAAGCCCAACTTTGTTTCAGCTTCTGTTGCTGTGTTTGCTGCTGCTGGTCGTGGTTCCATTGACTCTCAGCTTACAATGGGGGCATCATTGCCAGTGTCGTGGTGTCGTGCTGCTACAGCTGTCACTGGTCTTGCCGCCGCTGCTGCTACGCCTGATGATACAGAGGCCATCGTCAACCATCCGAGTCTTCACCAGTGGTGATACAATGCTACCCCGTCAACCATCCGAGTCTTCACCAGTGGTGATACAATCCTACCCCGTCAACCATCCGAGTCTTCACCAGTGGTGATATAATACTACCCCGTCAACCATCCGAGTCTTCACCAGTGGTGATACAATGCTACCCCGTCAACCACCGGAGTCTTCACCAGCGGTAATACAATGCTACCCCGCCAACCATCCGAGTCTTCACCAGTGGTGATACAATGCTACCCCGTCAACCATCCGAGTCTTCACCAGCGGTAATACAATGATACCCCGTCAACCATCCGAGTCTTCACCAGTGGTGATACAATGCTACCCCGTCAACCATCCGAGTCTTCACCAGCGGTAATACAATGATACCCCGTCAACCATCCGAGTCTTCACCAGTGGTGATACAATGCTACCCCGTCAACCACCGGAGTCTTCACCAGTGGTGATATAATACTACCCCGTCAACCATCCGAGCCTTCACCAGTGGTGATACAATGCTACCCCGTCAACCACCGGAGTCTTCACCAGTGGTGATACAATACTACCCCGTCAACCATCCGAGCCTTCACCAGTGATGATACAATGCTACCCCGTCAACCACCGGAGTCTTCACCAGTGGTGATACAATGCTACCCCGTCAAACATCCGAGTCTTCACCAGTGGTGATACAATGCTACCCCGTCAACCATCCGAGTCTTCACCAGTGGTGATATACTGCTACCCCGTCAACCATCCGAGTCTTCACCAGTGGTGATATACTGCTACCCCGTCAACCATCCGAGTCTTCACCAGTGGTGATATACTGCTACCCCGTCAACCATCCGAGTCTTCACCAGTGGTTATACAATACTACCCCGTCAACCACCGGAGTCTTCACCAGTGGTGATGCAATGCTACCCCGTCAACCACCGGAGTCTTCACCAGTGGTGATATACTGCTACCCCGTCAACCATCCGAGTTTTCACCAGTGGTGATACAATACTACCCCGTCAACCACCGGAGTCTTCACCAGTGGTGATGCAACGCTACCCCGTCAACCACCGGAGTCTTCACCAGTGGTGATATACTGCTACCCCGTCAACCATCGGAGTCTTCACCAGTGGTGATACAATGCTACCCCGTCAACCACCGGAGTCTTCACCAGTGGTGATATACTGCTACCCCGTCAACCATCCGAGTCTTCACCAGTGGTGATACAATGCTACCCCGTCAACCACCGGAGTCTTCACCAATGGTGATATATTGCTACCCCGGCAACCACCGGAGTCTTCACCAGTGGTAATATACTGATACCCCGTCAACCACCGGAGTCTTCACCAGTGGTGATACAATACTACCCCGTCAACCATCCGAGCCTTCACCAGTGGTGATACAATGCTACCCCGTCAACCACCGGAGTCTTCACCAGTGGTGATATACTGCTACCCCGTCAACCATCGGAGTCTTCACCAGTGGTGATATACTGCTACCCCGTCGACCACCGGAGTCTTTTCACCAGTGGTGATACAATGCTACCCCGTCAACCACCGGAGTCTTCACCAGTGGTGATACAATGTTACCCCGTCAACCATCCGAGCCTTCACCAGTGGTGATATACTGCTACCCCGTCACCCACTGGAGTCTTCACCAGTGGTGATACAATGCTACCCCGTCAACCATCGGAGTCTTCACCAGTGGTGATACAATGCTACCCCGTCAACCATCCGAGTCTTCACCAGTGGTGATACAATGATACCCCGTCAACCACCGGAGTATTCACCAGTGGTGATACAATGCTACCTCGTCAACCACCGAAGTCTTCACCAGTGGTGATACAATGCTACCCCGTCAACCATCTGAGTCTTCACCAGTGATGATACAATGCTACCCCGTCAACCATCCGAGCCTTCACCAGTGGTTAAACAATGATACCCCGTCAACCATCCGAGCCTTCACCAGTGGTGATATACTGCTACCCCGTCACCCACCAGAGTCTTCACCAGTGGTGATACAATACTACCCCGCCAACCATCCGAGTCTTCACCAGTGGTGATACAATGCTACCCCGTCAACCATCGGAGTCTTCACCAGTGGTGATATACTGCTACCCCATCAACCATCCGAGCCTTCACCAGCGGTGATACAATGCTACCCCGTCAACCACCGGAGTCTTCACCAGTGGTGATACAATGCTATCCCCGTCAACCATCCGAGTCTTCACCAGTGGTGATATACTGCTACCCCGCCAGTCACCGGAGTCTTCACCAGTGGTGATGCAATGCTACTCCGTCAACCATCCGAGCCTTCACCAGCGGTGATACAATGCTACCCCGTCAACCACCGGAGTCTTCACCAGTGGTGATATACCGCTACCCCGTCAACCACCGGAGCCTTCACCAGTGATGGTACAATGCTACCCCGTCAACCATCCGAGCCTTCACCAGTGGTGATACAATGCTACCCCGTCAACCACCGGAGTCTTCACCAGTGGTGACACAATGCTACCCCGTCAACCACCGGAGTCTTCACCAGTGGTGATACAATGCTACCCCGTCAACCACCGGAGTCTTCACCAGTAGTGATATACTGCTACCCCGTCAACTATACGAGTCTTCACCAGTGGTGATACAATGCTACCCCGTCAACCACCGGAGTCTTCACCAATGGTGATATATTGCTACCCCGGCAACCATCCGAGTCTTCACCAGTGGTGATATACTGCTACCCCGTCAACCATCGGAGTCTTCACCAGTGGTGATATACTGCTACCCCGTCAACCATCGGAGTCTTCACCAGTGGTGATATACTGCTACCCCGTCAACCACCGGAGCCTTCACCAGTGGTGATACAATGCTACCCCGTCAACCACCGGAGTATTCACCAGTGATGATACAATGCTACCCCGCCAACCATCCGAGCCTTCACCAGTGGTGATACAATGCTACCCCGTCAACCACCTGAGTCTTCACCAGTGGTGATACAATGCTACCCCGTCAACCACCGGAGTATTCACCAGTGATGATACAATGCTACCCCGCCAACCACCGGAGTCTTCACCAGTGGTGATACAATGCTACCCCGTCAACAACCATCCGAGTCTTCACCAGTGGTGATACAATGCTACCCCGTCAACCATCCGAGTCTTCACCAGTGGTGATACAATGCTACCTTGTCAACCGCAAGAGTCTTCACCAGTGGTGATACAATGCTACCCCGTCATCCATCGAAGTCTTCACCAGTGATGATACAATGCTACCCCGTCAACCATCCGAGTCTTCATCAGTGGTGATACAATGCTACCCTGTCAACCACCGGAGTCTTCACCAGTGGTGATATAATGCTATCCCGTCAACCATCCGAGTCTTCACCAGTGGTGATATACTGCTACCCCGTCAACCACCTGAGTCTTCACCAGTGATGATACAATCCTACTCCGTCAACCACTGGGGTCTTCACCAGTGATGATACAATGCTACCCCGTCAACCACAGGAGTCTTCACCAGTGGTGATACAATGCTACCCCGTCACCCACCGGAGTCTTCACCAGTGAGGATACAATGCTACCCCGCCAACCACCGGAGTCTTCATCAGTGGTGATACAATGCTACCCTGTCAACCACCGGAGTCTTCACCAGTGGTGATATAATGCTATCCCGTCAACCATCCGAGTCTTCACCAGTGGTGATATACTGCTACCCCGTCAACCACCTGAGTCTTCACCAGTGATGATACAATCCTACTCCGTCAACCACTGGGGTCTTCACCAGTGATGATACAATGCTACCCCGTCAACCATCCGAGTCTTCACCAGTGGTAATACAATGCTACATCGTGAAACATCCCCTTACGTTGACGCGATAGCATTGCACCGGGGATTAATTTGGGCTACGTTCTATCAAAAATATATACTTCCAAACGACATCGTTTTCAATGAGTGAGTTTGTATTCCCGATGACATACTGCGTGTCGGGTGGTGTTTGTTGATATCCGTAACTGTGATCTATAGATCTATCTATATCAGCCACGAGCAAGAAGCCGGCGGCAGGAAAAACGGCAACAGAAGTGTAGCTCATCAATCATGAAATACTGATGTGTTCCGACCAAGGACGTCGCCACGGATTTTTTTCTTGGGGAGGGGGGGGGGAATGCAGCATGACCACAAAACAACCGTTTTTTGTTTTTCGCTGCGCATTTCAGACTGTCAGTAGGTGCGATTGTTATGTAAGGAATGATGTCTATCTAATGTCTATCTAAATAATGTTTATCCCATTTTTCTTGTAAAATTGCCATATTTAAGGCACACAGCAGTGTGGTTGTCATCTCTAAGGCACATGGCAGTGTGGTTGTCATCTCTAAGACACACAGCAGTGTGGCTGTCATCTCTAAGACACACAGAAGAGTGGTTGTAATCTCTAAGACACACAGCAGTGTGGTTGTCATCTCTAAGACACACAGCAGTGTGGCTGTCATCTCTAAGACACACAGTAGAGTGGTTGTCATCTCTAAGACACACGGTAGAGTGGTTGTCATATCTAAGACACACAGTAGAGTGGTTGTCATCTCTAAGACACACATCAGTGTGGTTGTCATCTCTAAGACACACAGCAGTGTGGTTGCTATCTATAAGACACACAGTAGAGTGGTTGTCATCTGTAAGACACACAGCAGTGTGGTTGTCATCTCTAAGACACACAGCAGTGTGGTTGTCATCTCTAAGACACACAGCAGTGTGGCTGTCATCTCTAAGACACACAGTAGAGTGGCTGTAATCTCTAAGACACACAGTAGTGTGGTTGTCATCTCTAAGACACACAGTAGAGTGGTTGTCATCTCTAAGACACACAGCTGTGTGGTTGTCATCTCTAAGACACACAGCAGTGTGGTTGTCATCTCTAATACACACAGTAGTGTGGTTGGATTTGGGGGGTAAAACAACGTATCTTCATTGGTGGAATCAGAAAGGCAGAAAAAGTATGTTGGTTGGGGTACGCATTCCAAAAGTATGAACAAATTATTTTTACAAAAATCATCCGTTCCGCTTACTTGTGCACGGAACTGATTTAAACAAACTTGCATTCGTAAAATACTTTTTCTTTAACACGAGACGAGTCGCCCAATATTCAACGTCCTACCTAGGTCATCACATGACCCATGACCTAGAGTCAAGTTTTGCATTTGACCTAACCCGGATACAGTTATCACGCTGGATATACATAGTTGAACGCGCCTCAACGAGACAAACGCGATAACGTTAAAATTATTGCTCTATCTTTATTATATAAAAAAGTAATTAACCAAAAACTTTTTGACAACGATATTCAGTGTGACTGACCACTTGTGATCTCTGCAACGTTAACTATTGATCTGATCTAAAAATGGGGGACCAAGATTCATGCGTCGAGCTTTTTCTAAAAGGTTGGTGGAGAAAAATGGTGGCTTCATAACTGAGAAAGTTCACTTTCCCTACTTTCTGCTTGAACTCCCCTTTTGAGCATAATGCCTTCAAATTAACCCGCCATTGACTGGGGGGAGGGGCGTTTAACGCTCCATGATGAACTTTCGCAATAGCTCTAAAACTAATAGCGCGTTCAATGTGAAACTTTGGACACCGTCTCCTACATCAATTTTACGTCTTCTATGCAATAATGAAGCAATCTGGCTGCAAATAGTTTGAGATATAGTGAATTTAGTAACGTCACTACATACGAGTTTGACGAAAAAGATCAACTAAACTTTAACAGACCGTACAAATGTTTTGAGCAAAATGCAATCAAAAAGCGTCAGCAGATACAAAATGGCAAGGGCTACAAAATGGCTATTTCGGTTAATTGAACATTTTGTTTTTTGACCCCAAAAATAAAAATATAATTAAAACAAAATAATAATAATAATCTAGAAAAGGAAGCGTCTCTGTGCTGCCCGTATGTTCTAAAGTGAACTTGATTGAGGGATGAATGAAGTTCAGATATTCAAAGTACTCTATGAGGCTAAGGAGTCCATGTCCCTCAATCAAGTTCACTTTAGAACATACGGGCTGCACAGGAACGGTTCCTTGTCTAGATACCCTCTTCAGCATCACAGAAGAAACCGGACAGTATACTACGGAGCTTTTCATAAAGCCTATGTCAGCTAATGTCATCTTCCACTTCAACTCAGCCCAGCCTATTGTCGGGGAGGGACCGAAAGAGACGTCCGACAGGGCCGAGAGCTGTATTCAGAATCTCCCCCGCACAGCGCCCGTGTGTGTGCGCGTGGTCCGTCGGTGAGACTGCTCCCGAAATAGCTGGTCGTCAGCTGGTTCGGCGTCAGGCCGGTTGAACGCCAGTGGAGGAGTGACGCATCCAAATATAGGACAGTCCTGGCGCGTGCTCACTTGTGTGTGATATGAAGAGAAGGGCTTCTGCCCCACACTATGTCCGTGAATCGAACGACCGCTAGGTCCCACGTCACCCCACTGACCGCAGCCTTGAGAAGATCGACAGGTTAATTCGATCCAATGGCTATCCACCTTCCACACTTAGGAGAGCACGCAAAGAAGTCATACAAACACACTATCGTAGGCATACAGACACACGGCGTCGGAAAGAACGAGACACGGCAAGAAAAACTCCACTTGTGCTGCTTTTCGTAAACGATAAACTTTGCCAAAAGGTGCAAGGTATAATTAAAAATAGCGACATAGACTTCCAGGTGGTTTGGAAAGGGGGAGAAACTGTTGGACATAAGTTAATCAGGTCAGCCCATAGTTCCCCTCCCTGCCCAGGTGGAGGTAGGTTTTGCAACGCGTGCCACGCAGGAATCTCGGGGAAATGTTTAGGGAATGTAACACAATGTATGGCAAAGCAAATATAAATTGTATTACCTGGAATTGTCAGCAAGCTTATGTCGCTTTACATTCTTGTATTAGCCCTCGCATGGACAGCGGCCACAAGCTTGATGCTGCCTGTCGGGAGCTTTGCTTCTTCCTCAACTAGTTATTTTATTTTTAGCTTTACCCATCTTCAGCTTTTCGCAATCAAGCTATCGATATAGACGAAATCAAAGTAATAAGCACTTATTTCCCGTGTGACACCGATAGCACCCTATCAAAATTAAAATAGGGACTTGATTAAAATACCCAGTACCCACCGCTGAATGTCCAAACCAAGGCTGTGCTCCAAACCAACTCAATCAAAGGTCTTGCCCTGTCAGTTCAAATGGTTCACTTGTTAGCGAAATGCGTAAGACACTTCAAGTATTGAGGAACTAACGATCCATTCGGCGAGTCTTTATTTGCATACAGTAGGTGAGGTGAGTGCCCAGCTGCTGGCTTATTCTCTCACAACAATGATATGTTAGCTGGAGGAACACGTAACTAACAGTTCTACAGTGTAATTAACTAAAAAGTGGTATAATTAACGGAAATTGATGTTAAAATACAATCAAATCAGGTATCAAAACTAGTGACGTCATTGTAATGTCGAAGAGATAGAAAGAAGCACAGAACCAAGCACTGCAATTGTCGCTGTCTCGTGTAGCAGCACCACAATTGTCGCAGACCCACCAGACCCACCGACAAACTCACGACTCGGGTGCCGCTTCCAAAGGCCAGCAGGAATGTCGGAGGTCGATGGATGCTGCAGCTAAATTCAAATACTTACTAATTTAACAGCCAGGTATGGGAGATGGGTTATGCTTGATATCTTACTGAGTCAAAATGAGTAGAATTGTTATCTATGTTTTCATATTTTAGAAATCATGTCTCTGAAAATGCATGAATCCGTAGGCGGTTTCCTGTCTCACCGTACCTTTTGCTGTCACCGACGTACGTTGGCGAGTCGGAGCTTTTTTTCGCCCCTGGATGTGCCACCGCTGTGACACCGCTCTGCTTTGGAGCACTAAAGTCACGACAGGCCACTGAGATGTGCCACCGCTGTGACACCGCTCTGCTTTTGAGCACTAAGGTCACAACAGGCCACTCTCTGGAACAACGCCCGAGGAGCGGCCGGCTGAGCCGAGGGTAGAAAGTGGGTCATCACTGTCAACAGAGACGACACCTGATACATCACTCACGAGTAGAGATGCACAAATGCATCCCAAAACAGGAACCGGCACCGCCACCGCCACCGCTCAGAAATGAGTTGGCACCGGCATCAAGTCCGGCCACATGTGGCAGCACCCGCCAGGCCCGGCAGCCAGCAATCTGCACCGGCATCAAGCCTGGCCATATGTGGCAGCACCCGCCAGGCCCGGCAGCCAACAATCTGCATGTCTAATTCAGAGACCACCGCTCATACATGAGTTGGCACCGGCATCAAGCCCGGCCACATGTGGCAGCACCCGCCAGGCCAGGCAGCCAGCAATCTGCACCGGCATCAAGCCCGGCCACATGTGGCAGCACCCGCCAGGCCCGGCAGCCAGCAATCTGCACCGGCATCAAGCCCGGCCACATGTGGCAGCACCCGCCAGGCCCGGCAGCCAGCAATCTGCATGGCCAGGGGAGAACTTGGCCGTTTTTTTTTTTAATATATTTTTTTTAATCATGGTCACATTTGATCACTTATACAATGCTAATAGGTGTCAAATGTATTTGTTGTTGGGGTGCGGTCACTTGGGCGGGGGTTGCGATGGAGTAATTAATCCCCACTGCCGGCGAGTCAGCTTCAACGATGGGGGCCAAACTATTTTTTTACCCCCCCCCCCCCCCCCCCCCCAGACGTCAAGTCCCCCGGTTTTTTCGCTGACGGCTGACGGCCTGCTACTCCCCCCCCCCCCCCTTGGAAATACGCCACTGGATTTGCCCCCCCCAAAAAAAAACTGTTTGATCCGCCCTTGCCCTTGACGTAGGTGCGCATGAGATATCTGTGCACAGAGTAAGTGCGATTAGTATAATCATTTTTAGAAAACCTGGGCGACTTGGCCGCCCGGCCAATTCACCCCGAGCGCACCTGCCAAGTCGCCCCGGAACGGTTTTTAAATACAAACAGTCTGCACACTCGCCAAAGTTATCGCTAAAATTAGCAAATCGGTTACACAGTTGCTTGAATTGCTACCTACATCGCACCATATTATCGGAATTTGGATGCGACCCAAACTCCTCCGGCCAAACTAGACACCATACAAAGTTTCGTACAGAAGCAAAAGATACGTTTTGGGGTGAAAATTCCTGTTCCATCAGTTTTGAAGAAAACTATAGGAGCAGGCATGTTGTTGTTTTTGCTCCGGTTACTCCCCACGCCGAGAGATGGTGACAGGCTAAAATGCATTCCTTCAGGGTTTCCAGAGAGCGTAAACATGCGGGCGGCCAAGTCGCCCCGGCGGCCGAGTGACCCCGTTCTCCCCTACTTCATTATACATACATTAAACAATATTTTAACCCCCCGAACTTGTGCTGAGCCCGGAATGAGACCGGCAAGCCTGAGTTCAGACACAGCTTCAGGCCCGCCGGGCCTGAATTTGGGCCCGGCGCCGGCTCCGTGGTCCTGAAATTTGCATCCCTACTCACGAGTCACGATATTCAACCGCGTAAGCGCAGACCATGCACCACAAGATCCGCCCAACAATGGATGGATGGATGCAACATTTCCTCGACAATCATAGTATCGCATTCATTGGTAACTACTGCAGGAATTACATCGCACCGTGTGTGTGCCCGACATATGGCATTGCTACTGTGCGATGCTGTACATATACATTTACAAGCTTTCCCAATGTCCATCCTTTGTTTATTATCTGCCTGAGCTAACGACTTCATCTGCTGCTTGTTGATGATATGAGCTGGGTAAAATTCAGTAACTTCGTCTGCTGTCCGTTGATGATACGCTGGGTAAACTTCAGTAACTTCGTCTGCTGTCCGTTGATGATATGAGCTGGGTTAACTTCAGTAAACTGGACACCGCAGTGGCTCGCGGCGAAGGTCGTGTCTGTCTGGCCGTGCTGAGATGCTGCCCCGATCAGTGGCGTACAGAGCACACGGTCATTCAGGGCATGCCCCGGCTCTTTGGACCCGAGGCGCCCATGCAAAGCTGGCGCCCCTTGCAGCACGTTGCATTGTATTGAGAGACAATCCCCGATGTACTCGAGGCTATTACAGTCTCACTTTGCTCGTATACCTGGCCTTTGCCACCTTGATCTTTGCCACACCTGGGAAAACAATAATATATGATGCCGCCCCTGCCCCGATAAAAGCCTTTATTGGTCACCCTGGATGGATGTTTGAAGAATTCCACCCCTATCACTGTATAATATATTTACATTTTAATGAGACCAGTCCAAGCCTCTTCCCTGTTGTTATTGCATTCCGCAATAGCAAGTGGCTTTTCAGGTCCATCGTGCTCATTTTAGGGTAATCATCCATGATAGTATGATATCGTCGATTGCCCCCACTGGACATATTTACTAAAACAAAGGAACTAAAAAATTACGCACTACGCCCCCCACCAACCCTTGCAAACAGTGGTGGACCGCGCTACCGTGCCGTTACGTGGGCGCCGGCCGCCGGGGTGAGCGTAACCGGCTCGCGGAGACACCTAGCGGCGGGTTTAGAAACTAAACTTTTCTACTGTACCCAGGGGCAGCGCCACCGGGGGAGACGGGCACGGGGGACGCGTCCCCCCCCCCCCCCCCCCCCTATCTTCAGATAGCGGGGTACAGTACCCCCACCCCCTATCCCAGCAACCTTTCGCTGGAAAAAAATGTATTCCGTGTATATAATTTCCTTCATGTGTCGCCAATGTTTTCCAATGTTTTCCATGTTTTCCATGTTCCATGTTGAAAGCTCAATCAAATTTGGTGGCATTGCATACCTACACATATGACGATCCTGAGACCATGGAATATCTACTGTAATGCTGAAAATTATGCGTTTTCAATATAGCGTGTGGATGGTGTGTACAGTGTGTTTGACCGATACTAGTCGCAATATAAGGCTTTGGATGGAAAGTATGACCCAAAAACTCAAATAAATACCTTAAAGGGAGTGTGCCTACTCACATCGCTTAGTTGGGGTTATTGACACTGGGCTATAGAACACAATTTTCTGAATTGAACTAATACTTCATTTCTCCAGATTCACCCTAGTTGCTGAGATATTCAAAGACTCCAGGAATTTGCTTGGGAGCAAAAAGTTATCGGGTAGACTCCAGAGGGCTTCCGCTACTAGAAGCACAGCAACTATCGATTAAACTGCTAGCATATTGTTAGCGCCGGCCAATAGCAATTCAACAAAACAGCTCGTGCACGCTGATAGCAGCAGCCGAACAGAAACTGGACGGCCATCATGTTTTTCGATGATGGCCATTTCGATGATGGCCGATGGCCATTTTTTGAAGAAGATATCAATTTAGAGCTACGAAACTTGCACATAATAAATTGCACAGTGGCAAGAACGTGCTGTGCAAAACTCGTCTTTCTATCTTGCATGATGTGACCGTAATTGTATTGTCTTATGTGCGCCGTTTTACATAACATCACCATAGTGGCGATCGTTTTATAGATATCGAGAAAAAAATGAACAAAAAACAATATAAGTGAAAATTCAACTAAAGGGGCTCCAGATGTGAATTTCATCATATGCAACAATCAAACCAACAGCTACTTACCGTATGAAAAAAATATTTTTGACATTCCAAAACAGTAGGCACACTCCCTTTAATGTTTACCTTTGACCTGACTGTGACCTGACATTTTACCTTATTTTACCAATTGCGCTTATGCTTTAGATGCGTCTCATTAAGAGCTTTCGATTGCCTTCTTGCGCGTCTCGCTGCGGTTATTGGTTCGGAAGATAACGAGGGGGCAGAATCTGCCCCCCACACACTCCCCAGTGTTCGCCTGAATACCCCAGCGGGGCGCGGGTTAATGAAGCACTACTACTGAATGTTTCGAGGCCCTAAAATATTAATTTTCAATCATGCCAGGTAAAATGCCAGGCATCAACATCACTTGGCATTCAGTAGCCGTGTTCAAGAAAACGTGTACGGTGTGTACAGTGTGTTTCACCCTATCATCGCACAAAGTGCTCTCAAAGGTATAGTGAATCTCCCGCATAACCAAAAGTGAAATTGTAAGCAAAGATCAAGGTCAAGGTCAGGCCACAAAAGGTCACTATTGGCAAGAGGTCTACGAAAGTCATGCGACACATGTTTTATGGGTTATTTTACACGTATAATTATATAGTTTCAGTCATTTTCACAACCTGACCCCATATAATGGCCCTCAGGTCAAGATCAGGTCACATAAGGTCAAAATTTGAAATTGATTAATATAAATAAAAAAGGCATGTTTCTAGACCAGTTTGGTCTCAGAAATACAGCAGTGGAATGTTTTGTATCTGTATCTGGTCAATAAAAGACAAAAACGTAACTTTAAAAAATGACGTCATGAGTTACTTATACTTATGGAGCTATAAGTCAGTCAAAAATAAAGATATGGTTTTGAAATTTGGTTTGGGTATCGTCCATACATAGTTCTTCCATGTATGTTCCATTTGTGTTTAATATCTTCAAATGTTTGATTTTGCGAGATAAAAAAATCCGAGCAAAAAAAATCAGCTTGCTTATTTGTTTGGGTAAAAAAAAACATTTTGAAATTCCGAGATAACCATTATTAAGAAATTATCATTTGCGTTCTTTTGACCCTTTTTATTTGATATTTGCATCAAAACTCGATTTACTACGATTAAAAAAGAATGGACCCGTCCCCCCTATCAAAAATTGGCGGCGGCGCCCCTGACAGTACCCCAATGCACGCTCGAGTCTTCGGCGTTCCGTAGAGTGATGCCAGGACCGACGAAGTCAACGCAACAAATTCGAGACCATAAAGCAAAATTATAGGATTAGTCTAACAGTTAACACCACACAATACACACTACACAGCCCATAGATACCTACCACATCATAGTTTGATTCGCAATCAATGACAACATTCAAAGCAAGTTCCTAAACAAACATTATACTTGATGCCCCATCAGCTGAGAGGGTTGTGAGGAAAAGTTCCTTTCCGGTACCGCCGTGATACCTAAATTTGGCAGAAAAGTTCCTTTCCTTTTCACCTATGAGTGCTTTACATGTGATATACTCGCATATATCATATGTTTGTTTAGGAACTTGCTTTGAATGTTGTCATTTATTGCGAATAAAACTATGATGAAAAACTACATAACTACCACATCATGTATCAATATTCCAAGCTATCTTGATGAGAAGTAAAAATTATTCATAGAAATAAACAAAAATATAGGGGCTACCGCCCACGTCCCATGGCGAACTAGGTTTTGTTTTCCAGAATAAACCTCTATACTGTTCGGAATGATTACAATATCGCCCCTCTCTCAGAAAAGACTTCCATATCCATAAATAATACGATAACAAATACAAAATTACGCCAATATTGGTGGCGCCCACGTCGATCGGGCATGGCGCCCCTCAAGGTAATGCCCTGGTCCTTTGTGAATTTCTGCGCACGCCACTGGCTGCACCTCGGTTATGGTTATAACCTCGGTTATAACCTCGGTTATAACCGAGGTGTGGCCAGTGTGGTGTGGCCAGTGGCGATTTATAACCACCGGACATGAGCGACACCACATATTTCTCAGTGGACGGAAGGAGCAAATGGTGAATTATCAGCATGGCTTACACAAAAGCATGGCGAAGACCAAATAAAGTGTGCTGTTGGTATTTTTCTAAATCAAGTACGCCCCCTCGCAGTTGCTATGGTACACACTAAGGTCCGACTTCTTTCTCCTCTAGGGTATGTTTGACGGCGAATTAAGAAACGACCATGTATGCATTCAAACCGAATTACTGAGAGCTTCAAATTTATATATTGACGCACTGGCTCACCTTATCCATTGGCTGCTTTTAAAGGAAATAGTTCACCTTCGAGAAATTTTTCAGAACACGATTTTATTATATTTTGTAATACAGTTTCTTTTTTTCTTTTCAAAAATGGTCCTACATCGCGCCAATTCAGGACAGAAGGTCGTAAATTATTAATTTTATGGTGTGCGTTATTGGTCTGCGCATGCGCCCTGGCTGTGCTGGCACTTTCAGACGGTACGGTATATCATATATGCGCCGAATTCCTTCGCCAAAAAGTCAAATATCTTCGGCTGGAGAGTCTTTTTCAGTCAAGGAAACTTGCAGATAGGGGTTTTCCAACATGGGCTACAAAACAGCTATCTCAGTTTAAAACTAATGTTGAAGGTGAACTATTTCCTTTAAGCAAAAGTCCGTTTGTATCGCTTTGCGGTGGTAAAAACGGATTTTTGCTTAAAAGCAGCCAATAGATAGGTGAGCCAATGCGTCAATATATCAATTTGAAGCTCTCAGTAATGCGGTTTGAATGCATATAATGGTCGTTTCTTAATTCAGCGTCAAACATACGCTAGAGGAGAAAATAATCCGGACCTTAGTGTGTACCATAGCAACTGCGGGTCCCTGTACCTAGTTGCCTGTTTCAGGCCATTTCAGGCCATTTCAGATACTACTACTATCTTTAATTGTATTTCCTTTTTAGTTGTGTATAGTGCCGGGCCTGCGTTTGTTCTCACATGTTATTGACGCATTGTACTTTTTTAGTCAGTGTTGACAAAGGACAAAATTGAAGTACATCTGAGCGAGCATTTTAGACAATGCCAATTATATCTTACATTTGAAGATAAAAGACTTGAAATGTTTATATTGTGACGTCATTGCATGAAACCAAACAGTGTTCATAATACAAAACTTGAAATGTTTATATTGTGATATCATTGCATGAACCACTGTTTGGTGAACACTGTTTGTTCATAACGTCCCTGGTTTTGGCGCCCCGACATGAGTATAGAAGTGTGATGTTTGCAGAATTTTGCAAAACAAACTCACACTTTCGTTGTCTTATATGAAAAATAAGTTCCTTTTTACGGAACGTTAAGATCAGCCACGCCAAAGTTGGGGGGGGGGCGCCCCCTGGTCCCGAAGTTGGGGGGGGGGGGCAAGCGCCCCCTCTACCCACCCCTGTTCCCGGGTCCCTGGTCGGTGGCTTTGAGGCGTGTGGTTGAGACAGTTCAGCCATTTTTTCACCTCTGGCTCAACATCATGTCGTGCTTCTGATAATGGTGTCGGGCATCGGTGGAGCTTTCCCATGAACGTTGGTGGGGAAAAATGTCATATTGTTTGATTGTTTTGCTTGGTTACCATTGCAATGACATTAGGCCTTCATATCTGACAAAAGTTGGTGGAGCAAACTACAAGGTTGGTGGGGCGGTGATCCCAGCATTTGAATTAGGAATTCCGCCCGAGACTGTCGGGCCGTTTAAAACCCATATCGTTCTCCAAAGTCACGTTATTGCAGAGGCGTAGGGAAGATTTCGCCCAGGGGGGGGGGGCAATGGGATCAGAGGGGCCCTCGTAGCCAAGGTGGTCCACATGATTAAAGCAGTACAGAATGTTGTATGTTGTAAAAAAAAACGACAAATACAATTTTGGACAACAACAAAAAGTGTATTTGTTATTTTTGGGAGTCCAAAACTCAAAATTTTGAAAATCCAAGAAGGCCATTTTGAATATAATGTCATTTTCTTTCTTTCTGATTTTTGTGTTGCAATTTTCTTCAAACTCGAATTTCTACGATGTCCAACATTTATTGTTTTTCTACCAAAAATGACATGACGTGACGTGATTAAAACGTTATTATCTCCCAAAGTGCTCCACCATTTGCATTAAAATATTGTGATAAGACGTAGAATTGATACAACATAATGTACTGAAATATTGTCGTCGATATCTATCATTGTGTTTACGGAAAATCCGGGAGGGGGAGATTCTGCCCCCTCCAGCGGGGCGCGGGTTAATGAAAATATTGTCCTGAATCTTCTTCAATTCGGATTCAGGAAACAACACAGTACGTACATGCCGATTGTGCACATGTACGATGAAGTTACAAAATCTATACAAAATATCGAAATAACATGCTCATTATCCCTTGATTTACAGAAAGCTTTGGATACAGTTTGCATAGCAATTCTCTTGAGAAAAAAATACACCGCATTGTGATACGAGGGGTTTCTACAACACGATAGAGTCATATATTAATAAGAGGCATAAAATGGAAATAATAGATGAGGTTGCATCCACGAAACAAATGATGAAAATTGGCGTCCCACAGGGTTCAATTTTAGGTCCTCTTTTATTTATTATCTATATGAATGACATCAGCAATACAACAGACATAGGTACCTTTGACTTATTCGCTGATGATATACGGCAATTTGTATTCAAGCTAGAAATGATGAAGAGCTCCAAATAAAGATTAATTAATTAATTTGAGAGAAAAAAATAACGAGTGGTTCCATGTAAATACATTATCACTAAATGCATCAAAGACAAATTACCAAATATATTCAAGATCAGTGACGTGCCAAGATCTTGACATAGTATTATATGTTGCATGAATCACGCGAAAAACATGCATTATATACTTAGGAGTTCTTGTAGATGAAAATCGTAAGTGGAATAGTGATATGTATAGTGTAATATGTGTGATAAGCCGTAATATAGGAGGTATCGGAATATACAAGTTTTATTTATCTTCACATCAACTTCTATTGCAGTACAATGCATTAATGGGAGGGAGGGCCCCATCTACATTACATTACATTGCAGCAGGGCCCTATCTAAATTATTGTGCAGTGATCTGGATTCTGGGCTAGGAATTATGTCACTAACATTAAAAAGCTTTTGATAGTGCGGAAACGAGCGATTTGTCCGCCCCTGTAGCTCAGTGGGAGAGCGCTGGGCTTCTGACCTTTCCTGGTATTGGCAGCCAGAGTTCGAGTCAAAGCCAAAGCCTACATTGTAAAAGCCTTGTACTCTTCTCAGACGTTACTAGCATACACTGAAAACAATGATAATTTTGACTGGTTTTCCTTCGAGAGCCTCACCGGCGCTCGACCGGCAGACCACCTCTACCACCACAGGACCCTCTAAAGGCCGGCAGAGGGCCCTCTACACTCACTCTACATATTGGCAGGGCCCTCTAAAGACCAGTAGAAGGCCCTCTATAGATTGGCTGGGACACTGCAGATTGACAGGGCCCCTACAGACTGGAAGAAGGACCTCTACAGGTCGACAGGGCCCTCTAAATGCCGGCAAAGGCCCTCTGCAGATTGGCAGGGCGATCTACAGATCGGCAGGGCCCTCTACAGCCCGACAGGGCCCTCTAAAGGCCGACAGGGCCCTCTAAAGACCGGCATGGCCCTACAAAAGCCGGAAGGGCTCCCTAAAGGCCGGCAGGGCCATCTAAAGGCCGGCAGAGGGCCCCCTATAGATTGGTTGGAGCACTCTGCAGATCGACAGGGCCCCTAAAGGCTGGGAGAGGGCCCTCTACAGGTAAGCAGGGCCCTCTACATGTTGGAAGGGCCCCTAAAGGCCGGCAGAGGGCCCTATACAGATCAGCAGGGCCCTCTAAAGGCCAGCAGATATCCCTCTACAGATTGGCTGGGACACTGCAGATCGACAGGGCCCCTAAAGCCTGGAAGAGGGCTCCCTACAGGTCGGCACGGCCCTCTAAATGCCAACAGAGGCCCTCTACAGATTAGCAGGGCGATCTACAGATCGGCAGGGTCCTCTAAAGGCCGGCAGAGGGCCCTCTCCAGATCGGCAGGACCCTATAAAGGCCGGCAGAGGACCCTCTACAACCAGAAGGGGCCCTCTAAATGCCGATAGTCGGCCCTCTGCAGATCGGCAGGGTCCTTTAAAAGCTGGTAGAGGGCCCTATCCACACTGGCTGGGCCTCTTTCTACGTATTTACATATACATGCCTTTAACAGACTAAGCAAGTGCTGTTATATATTCCTGTTACGATTTTTTCGGTTCGTGGGCGTTCTTCTATGCGACGTAAGGCGTCTTGCAGGCGCCTGACACCATCCAAAACACTGGGGCCTTCGGCCCCAGGGGGCCCTCGCTCGGTCGCCAGAGGGGGAGGGCCCGCCTGGAATCAGGGGGGGAGGGCATAGACCCCTACGCCCTTGCGTTATTGTACTAGTAGTGGACGTTATGAACACTGTTTGGTTTAATGTAATGGCATCACAATATAAACATTTTATAGTTTTCATATCTTCAAATGTAAGATCTAATCGACATTTTATCAAATGCGCGCTTAGGTAAAAAAATGCGCGCTTAGGTAAATGGTTCAACTTCGTCTGTTGTCACCAATTGTTACCAAATTATAGAAATATTGTCTTTGATTCTACCTGGGATGTTCAATGTGTTTTTATTACAGTCGACTGGGGGGGAGGGAGGTTCAGCTCCACTGGGGGATTTCGAGGCACTGGGGGAGGGACTTGTCCCCCAGTTAACATGTTGGAAGAGGCCCTGCTGGTATGTGTGTAGTAAGGTCATGAGACGGACAAAAGCGTTTTAACACGGCGGTTTTCTATCTATTGTTGTTGTGTTGTTGTTTGTTGTTGTTGTTGTGTTGTTGTTGTGTCTATTGTTGTTGTGTTGGGTGTGTCGGCTCTTCCCTCCTGACTGGTAAAACAGTAGGTCGAACGGCAGAGATGATATTGGCGAGCTGCAGCACTAGTCACGTTAGACACGCCACCGGTTCAATTTGCCAACAGAGAGACATCAGGGAGACAGCCTAGCAGCAGAGAGGCACAATGTTAGTACCACGAGGGTCAACTCCAGACTGCCTTACCTCCCTCACTGCCCGGCTAGAGACGTTATATTCCTCGTCCAAAGGTCACTGCCAACACCGGTATGAGCCGGTTTAGTGCGGTGACGACAGTTGGACTCGGCACCGCCGCTCCAGCACGGGCAGCGTGCGAGGTCAATCATCATGTGGATCGTATCGATGTGCGCAGACGCTGCCACCACTGACAGCTGCGCCGCTCTCAGACGCTGCCACCACTGACAGCTGCGCCGCTCTCTGACGCTGCCACCACTGACAGCTGCGCCGCTCTCTGACGCTGCCACCACTGACAGCTACGCCGCTCTCTGACGCTGCCACCACTGACAGCTGCGCCGCTCTCAGACGCTGCCACCACTGACAGCTGCGCCGCTCTCAGACGCTGCCACCACTGACAGCTGCGCCGCTCTCAGACGCTGCCACCACTGACAGCTGCGCCGCTCTCAGACGCTGCCACCACTGACAGCTGCGCCGCTCTCAGACGCTGCCACCACTGACAGCTGCGCCGCTCTCAGACGCTGCCACCACTGACAGCTGCGCCGCTCTCAGACGCTGCCACCACTGACAGCTGCGCCGCTCTCAGACGCTGCCACCACTGACAGCTGCGCCGCTCTCAGACGCTGCCACCACTGACAGCTGCGCCGCTCTCAGACGCTGCCACCACTGACAGCTGCGCCGCTCTCAGACGCTGCCACCACTGACAGCTGCGCCGCTCTCAGACGCTGCCACCACTGACAGCTGCGCCGCTCTCAGACGCTGCCACCACTGACAGCTGCGCCGCGCAGACGCTGCCACCACTGACAGCTGCGCCGCTCTCAGACGCTGCCACCACTGACAGCTGCGCCGCTCTCAGACGCTGCCACCACTGACAGCTGCGCCGCTCTCAGACGCTGCCACCACTGACAGCTGCGCCGCTCTCAGACGCTGCCACCACTGACAGCTGCGCCGCTCTCTGCTGGGACCATCATCAGTCAGGGTGAGGCGCCTGACTCAACAGAAACAGCACTGTCACGCGCACTTAGACAATGATGGTTCCGGTCATTAGCCGACGATGGTTCCGGTCATTAGCCAGCCTGCCGTCCTTAACCCGCGCCGTGCCGGGGGGGGGGGGGGCGTTTGGACGCCCCCCCCCCCCCCCCCCTAAGGTTTTCAAGGATATCGAAAAAAACGGCGGCGCACAGCGCCGCCGTTTTTGGCACAGCTGTTGGAACATTAATTACCCACATAGTGCAAACAAAATTCGGGTCATTTCAGGTCAGTTCACCAGGCCAGGTCACGTGACCCCACCTCCAAAAAAGTTTCCGGTCGTACCACAGCCACAGTTTTTGGCCCATCGATTTCGTACTTACAGGATTTCATAAGGGCAATGGTACCTAAAATTCGTCTATCTCGGATTTTTTATGTCGGTGACCTAAGATCGGCTCAATTTCGTGACCTCCCCATTATAAGCCAATGTGGAAATAATAAAATGCTTCCTATTCTGAAGATACGAATTATATTAGCCCGGAGGTCCAAAGTCATATGGTAGCATGGGCGTGACTTTCACTACTAGCCCATAGGAAAGTAATATTTTGCTGGGACCATCACCAGTCTCTGACAGGGCGAGGCGCCTGACTCAACAGAAACAGCACTGTCACGCGCACTTAGCCGACGATGGTTCCGGTCATTAGCCGACGATAGTTCCGGTCATTAACCGACGATGGTTCCGGTCATTAGCCGACGATGGTTCCGGTCATTAGCCAGCCTGCCGTCCTTAACCCGCGCCGTGCCGACGATGGTTCCGGTCATTAGCCGACGATGGAAAGTAATATTTTTAGTGTAGTGAAAGTAATATTTTGTTCCCATGTTAAACACGAACACGTTTAGCACGAGCGTGTTGCTTGTGACGAGAGGAAGCCGCTGATAACTGATTTTAAAGTCTTGGTTCATTATGTGACCTCTGACGTCATGTCAATGTCCCAAAAGTCATCAAAATTGTAAATGCGTATAAATTGAATTTAATGGAGTAATTTAATGGAGTGAGATTTTAATCGTGAATGAGCACATCATAATGCTTAATGGGTGCCAAATTTGAAATCAGCGTCACAAAATGTCCCATAAACTGCCAAATTCCAAAAAGGTCATGTCAGGTCAGCTGAGGTCAGTGACCTCGGTTGACCTGTGGAAGCACATAACCCCAGTGGAGCATGTAATTATGTAAAATGGATCCCACATTTGAAATCAGCGTCACAAAATGTCCTAAGAAACCGCCAGAAACAAAAAAAAAGTAATCTGAGGTCATCGAAAATCAATGACTTCGGTTGACCACTGAGAAGGTCAAACGAGGTCACAATGTCAGTGGAAACCAAAAATGTCAACTGGAAACACCTGTGCATATGCTCCTGAACAACAAACACTATGCAACTGCACAAGTTACCAGGATCAATACTACGGGACGCCAGTTGCGCCTGCCATGACCTTGCAAAACAGGTAAAAGGTCACAGATCATATGACCTACAACTTAACAAAATCAGAATATGTATCAGATTGTTCACAAGTGGGGTACTGAAAGTTCCATTGCAATCGGTTGAAAACTACGCGAGTTATTCTCGAAAAACCGACGGGGTGGCATCCACCCCCTACCCGGGCGAGGGTTAAATACAAAAAGGGCTTACTCTACAATAAAAAATCAAATCGGAGCTTTCTGCCATATTGTACCACCTTTCGTTAGCGATTAAGAGGCATTCGGTAACATGTCAGTGCTCGTCTGTAAGACGAGCAATAACATGTTACCGAATGCCTCTTAATCGCTGACGAAGGGTGTTACAATATACCCGAAAGGTCCGATTTTAATATTTTTCTTGTGGGTATTCAAAAAATAAAATAAAATATTTTTAGCAAAATTACTTTTGTATTTTTTCCTATCTCGAGATAAATAGTAAAGCATTAATATGAAACCAAAAAAACACGTTTTTGACGAAGAAAGGGTATAGGCACAAAAATAAAAATACATGACGTCATCAAAAAGTCATCTTTGTATTTAATCTTCATCTGGGATCTCTACGTGCTTTTGGCCCTTCCGGTCTGACCAGGGATTCCTCTGACCTTCCAAGAAGCCCCTCTTGTGTGTCAAGGGGCCATTCGGCCTGTTCAGAGGTCCTTCTGACCTGGCCAGGGACTGAACTGGCTGCTTTGTCACCCTGCCGACATGCTCAGGGGCCACTCCGACCTACCCAGGGGCACCTCCAGTCTGGCTAGGAACTCGTCCGGCATGTTCAAGGGCCCTTCCGACCAGCCCAGGGACCGTTTCGGTCTAGCCAGGAGCCCCTCTGACTTGCCCAGGAGCCCCTCCGATCTGTCCAGCGACTCTTCTGGTCGCCCTGCCGACATGCTCAAGGGGCCATCCAACCTGCCCTGGGGCCCCTCTGTGCTGGCTATGGGCCAATTCGGCATGTTCTGAGGTCCTTCTTACCCGCCCAGGGGCACTTTCCGTCTGGTCAGGGGCCCTCCGATCTGAACAGGGGCATTTTGAACTTTCCAGGGCCCTTCTGGTCTGTCCAGGAGCCCTCCAGCCTTCTAAAGGGCCCTTCCGACCTGGCAAGGGACTGCGCTGGCTGCTTTGTCGCCCTGCCGACATGCTCAGGGGCCTCTCGACCTGCTCAGGGGCCCCTCTGCGCTGACTAGGGGCTCATTCGACGTGTTCGGGGCCGCCCTGACCCACCTAGGGGCTCTTTCGGTCTGGTCAGGGCTCCTCTTACCTGCACAGCGGCCCTTTGAACTTCCCAGGGGCCCTCTGGGGTCTGTCCAAGGGCCCTCCAACCTGCTCAGGGGCCTTTGTGACCTGTCAAGGGACTGCGCTGGCTGCTTTGTCGCCCTGCCGACATGCTCAGGGGCTTCTCGACCTGCCCAGGGGCCCTATGTGCTGGCTAGGGGCCATTCGACGTGTTCGGGGGCCCTCTGACCCGCTCAGGGGCCCTTTTGGTCTGGCCAGGGGCCCCTCTGGCATGCACAGGGCTCATTGGGGTTTCCAGCAATTTTCCGGTAGGATATATATTTCCAACACCTTCATGGATGCATAATGTGCATTGCTTATTACCTACTGTTTTGAACATACCTGTACCATTATTTTTGGGGGAGGGGTTAAGGGGGTTTGGTCATGGGTCATTTTGGGTGTGCCTTCACCTCCACCACCCTCTACCGTCAGTATCAGTGGCGGTATTCTACTGCAAATGCCTTCAAATGCTGTATTGGCAAAAAAACTGAAGTTTTTTTTTTTTAAATACCTGTTTTATTTTTCCTATCTCGAGATAACTAGCAAAGCCTTAATAGTAAACAAACACAAAAATGTAATTTTTGACGGGGAAGGGTATAGACACAAAAAAATGACGTCATTAAAAAATCAAGTCAAAATTTTGAAAATCGGAGATTATCAAAATGTTGCCCAGTTCATTGCGGTCACCATGATATGCCTATATGATGCATTATGTTCAGTGGTTTTGGAGCTAAATGCCTCCAAAGATTGCCCTGCAGCGTGACCTCGCAAAAAAGCCCGAGGCTATATCCTGAGAACCATTGACCTTAGGGGTCTGGCGATGCCAAAATCGACTTCAGGGCGCAATATAACCCTATATACAAAATTTCATTTTAAAAAAATGTGGGGGTGTGAACCCTTGGTCGATCTGTCGTGGCCCATAGGTCCCATAGGTCATAAGAGCCCCATAGGTGCCCCTTAGGTCATAAGAGACCAATTACTCAGTATTGTTGGATCCAATAATTGAAATGACGATACACAATACACATTCCCATATTATTAAAGAACCAATGCATTTACAGCAACTTCACGCACACCATAATCATCTTTTCCTTCCAAGGATTCTATGCGCCACCAATATTTTTATCTGACCAAAACAACTTAACTGCACTTTTAGCTCGGAGCCGGTCACCTGTGTCGATTCGCGCATGCGCAGTAAGAAATGTGGTCGCATTTGTCGCTGAGTGGCCGATCTAGGTATTTCTCATCCATGCCGTAACCGCCACTCGTCCTGACGCAACTGCTGCAGCGTCTTCAACAAGCGTCTTCATGGACGGATCCAGGGGGAGCCAAAGGGGTCATACCCCAAACCGCCTGAAATCGGCGCAAAATGAGAAAATCTAACCAACTTTTACTAAGGAAAGTTTGTTTTAAATCCGCCATAAATACATAAGCCAGCGAAATCTGATGAGTTTTCAGGATTGTGTGAGACTTCTTGGGATTTGCCCCCACCATACCACCCGTTCTGGATCCGCCTTTGAGCGTTTTTACTAGGCGACAGCAGTGATGATGCAGACATGTGCAGACATGTGCGCTACGCCATTAGACATGTGCGCAGCGTCAGACATGTGCGCTACGCCGTGCAGACATGTGCGTTAAAATTCTGCTCGTGGTCTATCAAAAATATATGTCACGACTCACGACTTTATCGCGTGCAGGAGAGTGTGTGCATTGTGTAATGCAATGTTTCACGTTATGCACCCGTTCCCAATGAATATTTAATCCCTAGCCGTGTAAGCTGAAATTCCAGCGTTCACTTCATGAACGCTTCTCGAACGAACAATTTTCCCAACATCCTGCGACCCTTCCAATAATTATAGATACACACCGACCCACCCGGTGTTCGTCAGTGCCCACGGCGCCATAGAGGCCGTGCCATGGCATTTAGTAGCCGGGGGCGGCGCCGGCTCTGCATGCCTGTCTGCAGGACTCCCGCCGGCATTGATGGGCAGGTAGAGCCTGGCGACATTATCGCCGACTCAGCCTGACACCGTTGCCGAATGTGACGCAGGTGTTACACCGCTGGCGATTGTGGCGCAGTTGTCACCCCGCTAGCGATTGTGGCGCAGTTGTCACCCCGCTAGCGATTGTGGCGCAGTTGTCACCCCCGCTTGCGATTGTGGCGCAGTATAGTTACACCGCATCGGCTCCGATGCACGTGCAGTACTCGTATGGTCAGTACCGGTAGGTACTCGATACTCAGTACTGGGTATTTAATTGATACCCGGTACCCGGTACCCGGTACCCGGTACCCGGTATTCGGAATCCACTGTTTGGTTCGCGAGGTTAATTCTGTAGCTACCTATACCTACTGATACTGACAAATAGTGGTAGAGTTGCACATCACACAGTGGGTTACTTCATGATAACAATGGTAAGTGAAAACATGTACTGGCTGCTGGCATTTGTATTCATTAGTCCTACACAGGGGCGTCGCTACCGCGGGGGGAGGGGGAGTCCGGGTGCCCCGGACCCCCCTCCCACACACACTTTTGAGCGGGCGCCGAAGACGCACCCTAAAAAGTCGATCTGTTCTGGGGTTTGAGAGGGCGCCGGAGGTGCCCCCCTCCCAAAAAAAAACTCAAAAATAAAACCAAGGAAAAACAAAAAAACAAAACACTAAAAAATGCCCTGCCAGTAATGTCTGTGCGTCCCTATGACAGTGAGCCCTCACTGGCATAGGGACGCACAGACAGATAGGGACCAAGTGGCGTACCGAGTATACGGTCATCCAGGGCATGACCTGTTTTTTTTTTACCCGAGGCACCCATGCAAAGCTGCGCCTCTCCGATCAGTGACAGCGCCCCTCCGGCCAGTGACGGCGCCCCTCCGACCAGTGACGGCGCCCCTCCTGCTAATGACGGCGCCCCTCCGGCCAGTGACGGCGCCCCTCCGACCAGTGACGGCGCCCCTCCTGCTAATGACGGCGCCCCTCCGGCCAGTGACGGCGCCCCTCCGACCAGTGACGGCGCCCCCTCCGGCCAGTGACAGCGCTCCTCCGGCCAGTGACAGCGCTCCTCCGGACAGTGACAGCGCTCCTTCGGACAGTGACAGCGCCCCTCCGGCCAGTGACAGCGCTCCTCCGGCCAGTGACGGCGCCACTCCGGCCAGTGAGGACGCTCCCTGCCATAGACGACGCCTCTCCGGCACGTGACAGCGCCCTTCCGGCCAGTGACGGCGCCCCTCCGACCAGTGACGGCGCCCCCTCCGGCCCGTGACGGCGCCCCTCCGGCCAGTGACGGTGCCCCTCCGGCTAGTGACGGCGCCCTTCCGAGTGGCGATGGCGCCCCACAAAATATTAAAGGTACGACGAGTACGTGCGGAAGGAGAGTCCCCCCCCCCCCCATCCTCCCCTCTTCAAAATGTTCGCCAATATTGGCGGCGCCCCTGTCGATCGGGTGGCGCCCCTCAAGGCAATGACCTGGTCCTTTGTGAATTTCTGCGCACGCCACTGTCTCATGTGCGCCCCTCTCCCAAAATATGGCGCCTCTTTATTACCTACAGTTGCGATGGCGGTAAGATGCCTTCCAAGGGCGGCAAGATGCCTTCCGAGGACGACATGGTGCCTTCTAAGGGCGGCATAATACGCTCTAAGGACGGAAGAATGCTATCCGAGGGCGGCAAGACGTCTTCTGATGGCGGCAAGACGTCTTCTGATAGCGGAAAAACGCCTTCTGATGGCGGCATGATGCCTACCAGGGGCGGCGTAGTGCGTGACGAGGGCGGCAAAATGCTTTCCGAGGGCTGCAATATGTATCCCGAGGAGGGTGGCATGATGCCTTCCAAGGGAGGTATAATGCACTCTGAGTGCGGCAAAATGCCTTCTGAGGGCGGCAAGATGTCTTCCGAGGGCAGCATGGTACCTTCAAAGGACGGCATAATGATGCACTCTGAGGGCGGCAGAATACCTTTAGAGGGCGGCAATAATTATTCTGAGGACGGCATAATGCGCTCTGAAGGCGGCAAAATGCTTTACGAGAGCAACAATATGTCTTCCGAGGGCGGCATGAAGCCTTCCGAGGGCGGCAAGACGTCTTCCGAGGCGTTCCGAAGGCGACAAGACGTCTTCTGAGGGCGGCTTAGTGCGCTCTGAGGGCGGCAACATACTTTCCAAGGACGGCAAGATGTCTTGCGAGGGCGGCCTTACATGGACGGTATAATGGCTTCTGAGGGCGTTAAAATGCCTTCCCAGGGGGGCTGCAAGATGTTTTCCAAGGGCGGCATGATCCCTTCCGAGGGTGGCAAGATTTCTTCCGAGGCCTTCCGAAGGCGGCAAGATGTCTTCCGAGGGCTCCATGAATCATGATGCTTTCCGAGGGTGGCATAATGCGCTGTGAGAGCGGAAAGATAGATGCCTTCCGAGGACGGCATGATGCTTTTCGAGGGCAGTAAAATGTCTTGCGAGGGCGGCAAGACATCTTGCCTTCCGACTCAGCACGGATGGAGTTTCCTATTCAAATGGTGGGGCCACTGGACCACCAACTTCCCGCTTTGCCCCACCAACTTTTGTCAGATTTGATAGGTCCCTGGCGTTAAAATTACAATTTTTCACTTTAAACATGCACAACAACCAGGCAATGTGATAGTTTGCCACACCAACTCTTATCTGAGAAGCTCCACCCATACTCCCGAGGGCGACGAGATACCTTCCGAGGGCGGCATAATGCGTTGTGAGTCGTGACTGTGCAGTCGGCGCCCCTGCATGCCTCGCGAGGGGCTGCGAGTGCAGGTGTCGCCCCTCGAGTCGTGAGTGCCGGCGGCACCTCTTTGGATCGGAAATGAGGCCCCTTTTGGACTGGAGATGACGACCCCAACAGCCGTGTCCTCCCCTCCCGAAATGTGTTTTCTGGTTGTGCGCCTGGGCCGATCCCTTTGATTATTCACCGCTGTACCCGTCATGATGCACCAAAGCGATGGGTACTATTTTAATGTCTGCAATTTACGGTTTGCAAGTTATTGGCTGATATTTCCTTTCCTTCCTTGATAAACTTTCCTTTATTTTGTTCTTCATTGTGAAATCTGTTTACGGCAGCGCAGTTGCTATAGCAGAAGACCGACAAAAACCGCGATGTTTTGTTTTACGTCGCATGATTTTGAGTTCAGACCTCACAGGCAGTCATTAATATGTCCAATGTTAATGTACATTGTGCATTGTGCACGTGCAGTCCTTGCATAAGCGTGCGGCTGTGCGGGTGTATGTTTGTAGTTGTCAAAACTGTATTTTGTTTATTGAAAACCAATACAAAATTGAATTGCCCGCTGCGTAACGTCGACATTTATGTTCGATATTTCGTCTTGATTCGTCGATATCCTATATATTCATGGTTCACTACCTCACCTCTTTTTATGTGAAAGAGGAACCGGAAAATTAAGCAAGTGAAATCAGGGGCGGATACAGGGGCCAAGGGGCCACGGCCCCCGAAAGGTCCCCTGAAACCATGATTTGTCACACACACCCAAAAAAAAAGATCGTCGGACATACATGCCTACACTACAGTTGCAGATGGACTGATGACGCGCTCACCCCCCCCCCCCCCCCCCCCCCCCCGCTTAACACTTTTGGGGAAATACGCCACTGGATTCGCTCCCCCCCCCCCAAACCCACGGCTAGATCCGCCCCTGAGTGAAATTCAACAAGTTCATGGGGTTTGCGCCCCTCTAGGCCAGGGTGCCCCCTCTGGGTATGCCCCCCCCCCCCCCCCCCCCCCCTCCCTGGCTTTTTCACCTTCGCCCTACGGGGGTCCTAAAAAGACCCCTCTGTTAACTTCCAAACCAAGCAACATAGAGCATCACGGTAAGAACCAACTTCAGGAACTTTTGTTGGATCAGGCCTGTCATGTTTAGAATCTAACGGTATGCAGTTTTGAGGTTTTGGGTCAACGAGTGACCGTCCAGGTCAAGTGAATGAACTCGATCGACCACGTCCAGAACAGCGATTTTGCTCTGTCAGAAAACCTCAAAATTAGAAATTAATAAATGTAAATCAAAAGGCATGCTCTTAGACCAGTTTTGTCTCATGAATACAGAAAAGGTAATCATTTATTCGTATCTGGTAAAAAAAGTCCAAAAAAGTTATAAAAAATGATGTCATGAGTTTCTTACACTTAGGGAGCCATCACTCAGTCACAAATAGAGATATTGCTTTGAAATTTGGTTTGAGTATTGTCCATACTCAGTTATCTCACATATATTCCGGTTTTTCTAATATCTATGCAAATTTAGATTTTGTGGTGATTAAAAAAAAGAAGTTTGTGTTAATTTTAGGGTTCAAAAACACAAAACGTTGAAAATCCGAGATTGCCATTTTAAAGAAAGTTACATTTTATATCTTTGCTGAATTGCGTTTGCAATTTTCTTCAAAACTCTGTTTTCTATGATTTTTCAAACATTTATCGTTTTTCCACCAACAAGACGTCATCAAAACATCATTATCTCCCAAATTTTTCAACCAATTTTAATGATTTTTTTGTATAGCAAACGTATAATTATTTTAAACTCAGCTACTAAAAATTTCAGAAAGATTATCTACATGTGTCAAAAGTTATGCAAGAAAAACCTCAGGGGGTCGTTTTAGGACCCCCGCGTAGGGTGAGGGTTAAAGCAGTTCTTAACCCGCGCCCTTCCGGTGCTCGGCGCCACGTTATTCGTGCCAGGGGAGGCTTCTGAATGCCCCCTGGAACTCGGCAGATTAGGCATAATCCAAAAATGCCGTTAGATAGCTCGTCTAAATTCATGTCGAAAGTATTTTCATTATTTTGTGTTCAGGTCAATATTGAGATCACCACCAGGCACCAGTTGTCATCAAAGGACTTTTTGTATTAATACATTTTCTCCAGAAACCCTCAAATATTTTAGGTACCTACTGCGATAGCTAGGAAGAGGAACAAACGGAAAAGCAAAGAAAAGGTCTTAAATTTGTAATTGCTTGGGTGTACTCCATTTTTAGATCAGATCGATAGCATAGGTTCCAGAGGTCACCACAGGTCACACTGTTTTTGTCAAAAAAGTGCATAACTGCTTCTCTCATAAATATATAGGCAAACGATAGAAAGGTATTCTACCGTTATCCTGTTCTTCTCGTCATGCACTTCGAACCCTGTCCATAATGATCGGGGCTAGGTCAAATTCAAATTTTGACCTCAGGTCAAGATCATCCCAGGTTATGCGGTAACCCAGGTAGGTCATGTTGCACATTTACGGAGGTGTCTCGATGAGATAAACACAGTGGTGTCAGTCTCATGTATCTGTCTTTATTTCATTAATAGTTATTGGTAGGAAGTGGTAGTGACCTCAAATGACCCCAGCTGACCATGTGGCGATCACTGAGTAAAATTGTGCTTGGGTTATCAAGAATGAGCTAAAATAACATGCTATTGAAACAATTGGTCTGATCTAATTTGTGTGCTGATAGTGGAAGCATTTGTGGTTTGGCTGTGGCGCCTGGCTATGGCGGCCGCGTCGCGCTGCGCTCTGTGTTTACTTCTCGATTTGTCCGGTTCGTGAGGCTCGTTCGCCGTGGGAGTGTCGGAGTCGATCCCGGTGCGTGCGGTGCTTCCGTTTCCGGTGTCTGGTGATGCGAGACGTCAGTGACTCGTCTCTGGTGATTGGTATTTCTGTGCTGGCTTGTCTAGTTAATGGCGTCCTGGCGGACCCCTGGCCGGGCGGCCGTTACTCTACCGATTCTGGAAGAGGTATAGCACCTCACCGGGTCGGCCCGGGCCGGCTCTCAGTGGTCGATCCGCTCGCCGGAGTATGGATCGGCCAATCAGCACCGGTCCCTGTGCTGCGGCGGATTCTACCAGATCTGGTGTCGGTGGAGGTCGAGCCGTCCCGTCAGCTGCAGTCTGCCTGTCGGGTCGGGGGTGGTGCCAGGCCCTGGCGAGACGGATCAGCTGTGCCGTGCGCCGGGTCGGGGGCTGACCCGGCCCATCCCCAGCGGGGAGGGACCCGCCGCGGTACCCGAGCCGGGCGCCGCGTGCAGAGACGGCGGAGCCGCTGGAGCCGGGGCGGAGAGCTGCCGCATCGGAGCGATTCTCGCAACTCGCCCGGTGTCCTGCCGAGACGCGCACCGATTTACGACCGAGCACTAGTTGAGGTGCCGTTCACGGCGACTGAGTGCGACGCTGACACTGGTCGGTGCATTCCGGTCTGTGTCTGGGGTCGCGGGTCGCCGGCGGCCCGGGCCGGGTCGACTGACCCGACCGCGAGTACAGCTGCACCTACAGTGGTGCGATGCCTGAGCCCTGCCCGGCTCACCGAGCGGCAGGCCCGCCGCCTGGCGGCCGGAGCGGGAACCGGCATTACAGATGGCGCTGCGCGGCCGCTGACCCGTCGCGGCCAACTTAAAATCGGACACCTCAACGTGCGCTCTCTCATCCCGAAGTTGAGTGACATCATGAAGCTGCTGCAAGACCAGCAGCTGGACATTCTCTGCCTCACGGAGACCTGGCTTACGCCGGTCGTGATGCCCGAATTCCTGACGTTTCCCGGCTACAACGTGCTGCGGCGGGACCGCACGCAGCGGCGCGGGGGCGGCTTCGCCATCATCCACCGCACGGAGATCACGGCGAGGGCTCTGACGATGCCGGCGAGCGGGCCGCTTGAGACTCTGTGGGCTGTGGCGACCTGGTCCGGCGGCCTACCGACCACGGTAGGCGTGATCTACCGCCCGCCGAACAGCGGGGTCGCGGCCAGCCTGGACCACCTCGAGGCTCAGCTCCGCAAGGCCGCAGGCGCAGGCAGGCCCCTGCTCACACTCGGGGACTTCAACTTCAACGTGCTGGATGCGGCCTCGCCTGGCACCCGTCGCTATCTAGACCTTATTAGCGAGCTCAACCTAGCGCAGCTGATCGATGGTCCCACCCACCTGCACCCCACCCCGTCGGCGTTGGACCACATAATCACCAACCACACGGATCCAGCGCCGGAGACGTCTATTATGTCGGACACTATCAGCGACCACCAACCGATTGTGACTACCGCCCGCCTCCCCCGTGTGCGCAGACCGGCGCAGTGGCGCGTCCTTCGCAGCTGGCGGCGGGTCGACTGGAATGCTGTCTGCCTGGAGTTTTTGTTAGCGGACTGGACCCAGGTGGATGGTGCCACTGATGTTAACGCCTGCGTCGAACAATTTATGACCATATGGAACGCGGTCATGGCCCGCTACTGCCCGCCGAGACGTGTGCGTGTGTCGCGGCCGAGCTGTCCCTGACTGGAGGACCCGGACCTGCGCGCGCTCATGGCTGAGCGGGACAGTGCTCGCGACACGTGGCTGTGCCTGCGCACGCCGGAGGCGAAGGCGGACTTCACCGAGCTGCGGAACAGCGTCAAGAGTCGGCTTATCGCGGCCAGGCGGCAGTTCCTGTGCGGCGAGCTGACCTCGGGCGACCGCGGGGACTTCTGGTCGACTTTCAAGAGGTTCGCCATGGCCTCCCCCGAGCCGGCTGGCGGCGTGCTGCCCTCGGACCAAGGGGGCACTGAGGAGAGGGCGGACGAATTCAACCGCTACTTCGCGGACGTCGGATCTCGCATCGCTGCCGGCTTGCGGGGGGCCGTCATTGCGGGCCGTGGGGGCCTCAGGCCGCCTACTGTCTGTTCGACGGGTTTCCAGTTCGTACCTGTTACTCTCCCGGAACTGTCCCGGTCTGTCAGGAAGATGAGTGCGTCGCGAGCGGTGGGACTGGACGAGATTCCTCTGGAGGCCGTCCGTCAGTGCTTTCCGGTGATCGGTCCACACCTGCTTCGTCTCATTAACCTCTCGTTGACCACCAAAGTGTTCCCTGACGCATGGAAGACGGCGTGTGTCGTCCCGATACCAAAATCAGGCGACCCTACTGTGCCATCGAACAATCGTCCTATTTCACTTCTCAGTGCCTTGTCAAAAATCTTGGAGAAAGTAGTATGCTGTCAACTAACTAGTTATCTTAGCTCGGCCTATCTGTTTAGCCCATCTCAGTATGCGTATAGGGTACGCCACTCTACCGAGGACGCCGTGCTCGCCGCTGTCGAGCGCCTGGTCAAGAACAACGACAGAGGGCTCGTATCGTCGGTAACGACAGTCGACCTATCCAAGGCGTTTGACAGCGTCGACCACGGCGTCCTCCTCACAAAACTGTCTTGGTACGGTGTTATGGACATTGACTGGTTCCGTAGTTATTTGAGCGGCCGAGGGCAGATTGTTCGGGGTGGACGACGCTGTTTGCCGGTGTCATGCGGAGTGCCCCAGGACTCGATTATTGGACCGATTCTCTTTATATTGTTTACCGCCGACCTGCCTTGCTACTTGTCTCACGGAAGTCTGACTACCTACGCTGATGACACAGTGCACCTGGACTGCACGTCTCCGGACGGGTTCGGCCTCGATGATTAAAAAAAAACAGACTAGAAACCACCGTAAACGAGCTCCAGGCCTGGTTTAACGCTAATTCACTGAAAATGAACGAAGGAAAAACAGACTTCATGCTAGTCGGGTCCAGGCAAAATCTGAAAAAGTCGGCAAACTTCTACTTCAAAATCGGCGACTCGACAGTACGACCTTCGGAGAAGGTCAAGGTTCTGGGAGTTATTATCGACGCCGGGCTGACTTGGGGGGCGCATGTGACGGCTGTAGTCCAGAAATGTAACCGAATTATTGTAACCCTGTACAAGTTTCGGCATTACTTCTCCAGTGATGTCATCAAAATTATCATTCAGGCCTACGTCTTTCCACACATCACTTACTGCCTGAGCGTGTGGGCTGCGGCTGCCAATGGTCAGCTACACCAAATTCGAAAAGTTATTAACTTTGCAGCGAGGTTTGTCACTGGATTCAAAAAGTATCACCACATCACACCGGCTTTAAGTCACTGAACTGGCCAAGGATCGAGACTCTGGTAGTGCGCCGTGACCTTGTCAAAGTGTTTAGCGCACTGATGCACGATGACTCGCCTGTAGCGATCCGGGAAATGTTCACTCGACGGAGCGACGTGTCAACAAGGCGGACTCGCGCCTCTGAGAGAGGTGACCTGCATGTGACCAAATGCAACCAGAGTGCATCGCAGTGGGTGTTCTCCCACCGTGCGGCTTTGGCGTGGAGCGTACTCCCGCCATCTATCCGGAATAAGCCCACAGTCAACGCCTTCAAGGCAGCGGTACAGGATATGCCATGCTCTTAATTAAGTCTTAGCATGTTTTTTTACCGTGCCTCTGATTCGTTTTACTTTGTCGTTTTGCGGTGTTTACCGTGTTTCTTTTTACAATGTATTTGCGTATGGGTTTTGCCCATTTATGTACCCGACGTGGAACAGTAATACCAATACCTATGGAATGTTCTAATAAACTGAACTGAACTGAACTGATTTGTACATGTTCCCGTTAACTTATATTGGGGAAGTCATGAGATCGAACTGACCTAAATTCACCGATAGGAAAAATCGGAGATAACAGAATTGTGAGTACCTACTTATGGCCGGATTAAATTATGTGTCACATATATCAGTCAAACACTGGCTGTGGCTCGACCACATCCTTCTTTGGAGGTGGAACCGCTTGACGTGACCTGGTGACCTCACCTGAGATGACCCGAGGTAAATAAAATTGCTCTAAAAGTGCGCAATTCATGTTGAAACAGGTGTGTCAAACGGTGGTGCTGCACGCCGCCATTGTCGTGATATTCCCGAGAAAAAAATTGTGGGGGGGTCCAAGTCACTCCCAACCCAACCCCCAAACGCCTCACCCTCGGCACGTCGCGGGTTAATGCAAAAACAAACAAAGTCAGACGAGTTTTGAGACAGTTCTTCAAACCGACGTTTTTGGACGTTCTGGATGCGCCAGTGAGGCTCAATTTGAGACATCATATCCCTTACACCGTAAAACAAAAACATTAGTAGTTAATTTTATGAGGCGTTTCATTTTCGACTAAAAAACTATTTCGTTAGGCTAGGATAAAATAGCCGGAACAATTAGAAACACCTCATCAAATTATTATTTTAATCAGTCAGTTTTAATCCAATCCATGTAATCCAACAATATCGAACTGACGCGACGAGTAGCGGGTATTGGCCCTCAAGATCTCCAAAGCTACTCTGGGTAGATGCAAACGGTGTTTTGCCATGGAAGGATGTGCGTTAGCATGGTTTTAAGTTGAAAGCATGCTTCAGTGACGCGTTTATCTATTTTACATACCGTACATTTGTATTTTTACCTACGAATTTTACTCCCACTGCGGGCCAAAATTGTATAACCCACCTCCTAACACAACACAGGATATAGCCATCAGGCGCTGACCGGTATTGGATATACGGTACACCTGGCCGGTCTGAACCGTCCAACTGTCCCTAACCCACCTCCTAACACAACACAGGATATAGCCATCAGACGCTGACCGGTATTGGATATACGGTACACCTGGCCGGTCTGAACCGTCCAACTGTCCATAACCCACCTCCTAACACAACACAGGATATAGCCATCAGACGCTGACCGGTATTGGATATACGGTACACCTGGCCGGTCTGAACCGTCCAACTGTCCCTAACCCACCTCCTAACACAACACAGGATATAGCCATCAGACGCTGACCGGTATTGGATATACGGTACATCTGTGACCTGGCTAAACCAACACAATGCAGGGTATATTTACCGAGGCCTATCATTGGTGTATGTCAGTGTATATATGCTGTATGTACGCAAAAGGAATCGGTGGCCATTTATACTTCCTTATCGTAGCTCTCTCTGAACGAATGCTGGTATTGACCTTGCGTGCAGTGCAGTGCAAAAGTTCTGACCACTTCTTCGGCACAACCAGCGCGTCTGTCGGTGCTGCACGCATATCATTATTGTATTGTAATTGTATTGGATATAATTATTGTATTGCTATAATAATTGTATTGGATTCCACTGCGTACAGCACCGACAGACTCGCTGGTTGTGCCGAGGAAGTGGACAGATGCCCTGTCCATTTCCTCGGTGGAGCCTAGGAAATGGACAGGGCATCTGCACTGCACTGTACATACCAATATACGTAAGGCGGCACTAAAAGCAACACTGAGGGATACGTTATACAGCTAACCATGTATTTCAACACACAGAGCGATGTCCATTCAAACTACACGTTCACCTTGCGTACACGAGGCCAAATTGATTGTATAACCTGCCATTTCGATAATAAATCAATTTGCACCAAACACAAATTAATCATACCTACTGGACCGACGTAGTACCCCAACGGTCCGACACATGCAATAATCATTATATACGCGATCACGACACAGCATGCGATAACTAATGTCAGTGTCTCGGTAAGTCGATCCGCATCACAGTATTGTGTACATCAGTTGGCCACAGAACACTTGTCGACATGTTTCTGCAGCTCATTGGGCCTAATAAAGCCCTTTCCACACCGGCCACACCGGTGTCTGTAGTCGTGTGTGTGGTGTAGGATGGCGTGGCTCTTCATGTTCGACTGTAGGGAGAACCGGGCCGGACAGAAGGAGCAGCTGTACGGTCGTTCTCCCGTGTGTGTCCGCATGTGTTTGGTGAGGCTTTGTCGTGTAATGAACCGTGCCGAGCACACCTGACACCTGTGCGCCTTCACGCCACTGTGAATCTTCATATGTGTGGTGTAGTTAGCCACAATGGTAAACGTGGCACCACACTGGCCACACTGGCGGACCTTCTCGCCAGTGTGGATACGTTTGTGTGTCGTCAGATTACCGCTCTCTATGAACGTCTTACCACAGACGTCACAGCAGTACGGTCTCTGACCACTGTGTATGCGACGGTGACACTTCAGATCACAGAGTCGGCTAAACGTCTTGCCGCAGTCATCACAGCGGTGGTGTCGCTCTCCCGTGTGTGTCGCACGATGGCGTCTCAGATCATGTGTACGGTCTGTGGAGTACTCGCACCACTCACACTTGTGTCTGCCATTCCTACCGATGTGGCCGTGACGCTGTTTCACGTGTTTGTCTAGATGATCCTGTCTCAGACACGCGTAGTCGCAGTGGACACAGCGGATCATGGCGCCACCTGAGAAACACAATTGATTACTTTGTTATATAAACTGGACAACACCGAGGAAACTGACAGGAAGCATCGGCTCATGTTTATCTCATGATATTCAAATGCCTGTGTAATGTGATCAAGGCAAAGTTTCAATTATCATCGCCATTAGACAATACAATAGTTCATATTCTAATTATAATATCCATTAAAATCAGAGTTTTCGAGGTTAGTATATATATAATCGCACCGCTTGGTCGGTATGATATAAAAATGTCATATCGGTAACTCATGTTAACAATACAAAACGGAAATAACCTATTACCTATATATGATACACGTCCTTAACATAAAACAAGCTAAAAGGAATAATTTACGAATAAAGTAACATAGGACATGCTATCTGACCTCCAGGTCAATGCAATGTCAATGCACTACATAACTAAATGTTATCCACATTAAAGATATAAGCTGCACAGCCCGCACAGTGCGACAGTCAGGAGACCCCAGACGGCTGAGGAGCGTCACCTGAGGCGCGTGACGTGTGCGGTGACGTGTGCGGTGTCATACAAAAACAAATGTTAGAAAAAAATGTGATATTCTTTGGCGCATAGGCATACAAACATGATGGGTGACTAAAATTTCGCAAAAGAATCGACGTACATGTAGCTAAAGTCAATTTCCTAAGAGCCTATTCAGATGCATGAACCCGCCATTGACTGGGGGGGGGGGGGGGGCGTTTAACGCCCCTCCCTCCCCCCCCCCCCCCCTCCTGATTAATTTTCGCAATAGCTCACAAATCAATAGAGTTATCAACGTGAAACTTTGGGTACCTTCTTCTAAATCACGTTGACGTCATCTGTGAAAAAATAAAGCAATTTCGTGGAACAAATTTCGAGTTATAGCGAATTTCGTGACGTCACTACACACGAGTTTTACACAAAGATCAGCTGAACTTTAATAGCAAATGACAAGGGCTACAACATGGTTATCTCGGATTTGGGAATATTTTGGTTTTTGACTCCCAAACATAAAATAAAAACAAAAATGCCCATAAAATCATTTTTTTTCAAAGATATTACAAAATACGGAATATATGTCAGAGAACCACATATGGGTAACTACCATACCAAATTTTAAAATGATATCATTTTTGACTGACTTATGATTATAAAGTATGGGTAAATCATGACGTCATATTTTGAAATTGCGTTTTTTATATTGTATTGACCAGATACAGACAAATATATGCCAGCACTGTATTTCTGAGACAAAACTGATCTAGAAACATGCCTTTTTTATTTAGATTTATAAATTTCAAATTTTGACCTTCAGTGACCTGAACTTGACCTGAACTTGACACTAACTTTACGTAAATGAAGTCAGGTGGTAAAATGACTATCACCATCGAATTCTACGTGGAAAATAACTCATAAAACAAGTGTTACAGGATTTTCGTAGATATTTTGCACATAGTGACCTTTTGTGACCTGACTTTTGCCAACAATCTCACTTTAGCTCATGCTGGATGTTTATCATACCTTTGGCAGCACTGTGTGTGAAAATGGTAGTAAAAGGCTTTGAATGGAAAGTTTGTCCCATAAACTCAAATACTTCGATTTTGACCTTTGACCTGACCGTGACCTAACATTTGAACTCACTTTGATATTTTTTAGTATGCTTTAGATTTGTCTCATTGAGAGCTATCGAATGCCGCCATGCGCGTCTCGCTGGGAATATGAATTCGTAAGATAACCAGGGGCGTTTACCCCCCCCCCCCCCCCCCGTCAATGGTGTTCGGCTGAGACCCCAGTCAATGCCGGGTTAACGACACTAGCGCCACCTACTATCGTGTGTAATGATAGGTTTCGCTGTGTTTGAGCCGATGTTTAATTAATGCAAATCCACGTGTTCGAAAGTAAAACCTGGCGCAATGGAAAATAAGCTACAAAACTCACATCATCTTTGATTAAAATCACTTACATTATTAGCATAAGCGTCAATGAATCCCGACATATTAGCCAATGGCAGTGAAACGTTGTGCAAGTTTGCCTTATTGCTAAACTCTCCAGTGACATGACTTGTATACTGTTTACTTCTCTGTCAAGTTGGCATCACAGTATTGATTTGATAAATATCATGAAAAGAAACATTTTCTTACGATTAAACAGCATAGGTACACTGAAATACACGACTCGACCACCCGTATGCCGTCAGCGCAAACGTCCCGAAACGTGCATGAAATAAAAAAAAACGGCAAAAAATAATGCTCAGCTGCCGTTCTGAAGCTTGGAAGTTGGAGCGGCTGCAATGGGCCGACAAAGAACTTAAGCCAAACGGGAAAAGATCACACATCTCACAACACATTCACAGACACACACAATTAAACAGGAGTAGAGCCACGTTCCAGATATACAGTATGTAGACTCTATAGACCAGTGGCGTACCGAGTATCAGGTCATGCAGGTCATGACCTGGTCCTTTGGACCCGAGGCGCCCATGCAAAGCTGGCGCCCCTCCGATCAGTCACGACACCCCTCCGGCCAGTGACGGCGCCCCTCTCCGACCAGTGACGGCGTCCCTCTCCGACCAGTGACGGCGCCCCTCCGGCCAGTGACGGCGCCACTCCGGCCAGTGACGGCGCCCCTCTCCGACCAGTGACGGCGCCCCTCCGGCCAGTCTTTGTCGGCCCACTGCAGCCGCTCAAAGCTTCAGAACGGCACCTGAGCGTGATTATTTCATGCACGTTTCGGGTCGTTCGCGCTGACGGCATACGAGTCTGCCGTCCAAACCGAAACAAGCGTAACTCATTTTTAGCGATTGTTCAGGAGAGCCAGTTTAAGGTTGATTGCTCTTACTGCCAAATTAGTGTACTGACGCTGAAAATGTATATATCATTAGAATCGTAAGGATATGACGATGTCTATACGGTGTATACATTGGCAAATAACGCGACGTGTTTGCAGATAAAAGACGAAACGTTGTTTGGCTTTGATGAAATCGTCAAATTGTTTGTCTCACTCAAAGGAAAAGAAGCGTAACTCGCATAAAAACGTAACTCAATAGCCCGTTGCCCAAGTCGTCAGAAGAAAAGCGTATCTCGTAACTTACGCTTTTCTATCCTGGATAAATAGTTCGGTCTTTGAAGATACGCTTCTTTTTCAAATACAAATGCAAACTGAGTAAGGTATTTCAGCGTAAACTCAGAGTCCATCAGCATAGTCAAAACGCAACAAAACTGCGGTACTGCAGTGCATAGATGTATTTCCCATGCGCGAATACGAATGATATCCATAGCATGACCCTGATTGCATCTCCCATAGCTGCCGCCTCGCGACACAGTTTAACACATAATTCGACAGCCACGCGGTCAGCAGCCCCGGTTCGGCACCGCACTCTAATGCAATCTCCTGCTCTGTAGCCTACCAGATCCCTTATGCCAGGCTTTCCGACGCTCACCAGAACTCCCTCTTGTGGGCAGGAAGCAGGGGTCCTAGGACGCTGCTGATCCTGTTCGCCTTTGTCTGGTTGATGCCGCGGGGCTTGTCCTTCTTTGGGGTGCCTTTGTCGGGTTGAACACGTGACTTTCGTGAGTGCGTACCCACGCCAGCAGCTTTCTTCGTAGCTCTTCTTGGTGTAGATCAGTTCACTTCCACGTCTGACCTGGATGATCTTAAAATCCTTCAGGAGGGGACGAAGTCCCTCTTGTGCTAGCAGTCTGAGCTTTGCCTGGCTCACTCCATCTTCAGTGGAAGAAGACGTCGCCTTCTTCCAGGATCCGCGTCTTCAGGCCGGCGTCTTCCACCAGTTCTCGGAAGTCATCGAAGTCGGCCACCAGCTTAGCTTTAGCCAACTTCTTTTGTATGACTTGATGGGCGGAATTCGCACCCATGGAGCTGTGCCCTGTCTCAAGGTACTTGAGTGTGATGGTCTCCACCATGTTGGTCGGCTGCTGGACCAAAAACAACAGCACGGAGGTCAGCAGTCAGGACTTGTTTTGGGCACTGCAGTTGTCTGTATACAGGATTACACTTCGCTTGTCCCTGTTGTCTGTGAGGAAACGCCAGCAGGACGATGTCACATATCAGGCGTCTCTGCCGGCTGTTGCCTCGTGCCACAGGACACAGAGTAATGGTTTCCCCCGACGACGACCCTTTCGCTCCATGATCGAGAAAGTCGCGTTGAAAACAACTAATCGCGGGGTAAAATACGCCGCTTTGTGCGGTAAGATTGGCAGAACTACGATTTTCGTCATATCCGCGCTTGCACAGATTTGATGGTCGTGCCATTCTCTGTCGGCGTCCCTGCGGTATCCTTCCCGGGCCAGTCGTGCACGGTGCGCGTGCTCCGCCTGTTCGCTGCAGTCGCTGCAGTCCTCCACGTGCTGGATGGGACTCGAAGGTGGCTGTTTGTGGCGACTTTGTCCGTGATATATCTGCTTTTTGCAGCGTTCGCATTCTTCGTGTCCCAGTTTGGTGAAGCTTATATTCATGGATTTCACAACCAGCCCGTCTTTTCCAGGCTAACCGATCGGTGCCTCTCCACATAGTATCGGTGCATCGTTGTGATGCGGATATCGCGCGGTAGGTATCGGTTTTTCGGGGCGTGCACATGTCTGTAGTGCGGAGCTGCTGGATGGAAGCTAAGGATGTGATCCTCGATGACGGATGTGTCGATTTTGTTTTTGGCACCCGTCGTCCTCTTCCATCTGGCTTGATGGCATACTCGGGCACCAGTGCATTTCGCACGCTCTCATCGTTGTTTTCCCTCAGCCCAATAGTGCTGAGGAAAACAGGTTTGCATACTTCCACGTCTTGGCCCGCTTCGTTTGGTAGATGCCACTGCAGTGTGCGCTTTGTTTCCCTTGCTCCGGCTCGCTCTGTCGTATGCTGTTTTACTTCGGTAACGCGCACATGGGTACGATACCATTGACCGCGTGCTGCCCAGTCGAGGTCGTTGACCGCGTCATTGATGCGACTGCGAACATTGCTGTCTATTTTGTCGATGCGTCGCTTCCGACATGTTCCAGCCTGGCACTTAGTCGGTGGTGGAAGTAACTTGTGCTTCTCCGCGTACGTTTCCGGGCGGTGGTGCCTGAACGCGCAGGCTCGCTGCTGCTGTGCTTGTCGCCGGCTCTGGTGCTACGCCGGAAATGTTGCCCGCTGCACCAGGCGGCTCACTGCAGCTGACGTCTGCTTCCGGTGGCTCGCTGCTGCCGACATCTCCGTCTGGTGGCTCGCTGCTGCCGACATCTCCGTCCGGTGGCTCGCTGCTGCCGACATCTCCGTCTGGTGGCTCGCTGCTGCCGACATCTCCGTCTGGTGGCTCACTGCAGCTGACGTCTGCGTCCGGTGGCTCGCTGCTACCGACATCTCCGTCTGGTGGCTCGCTGCTGCCGACATCTCCGTCCGGTGGCTCGCTGCTGCCGACATCTCCGTCTGGTGGCTCGCTGCTGCCGACATCTCCGTCCGGTGGCTCGCTGCTGCCGACATCTCGGTCCGGTGGCTCGCTGCTGCCGACATCTCCGTCCGGTGGCTCGCTGCTGCTGACATCTCCGTCTGGTGGCTCGCTGCTGCCGACATCTCCGTCCGGTGGCTCGCTGCTGCCGACATCTCCGTCCAGTGGCTCGCTGCTGCCGACATCTCCGTCCGGTGACTCGCTGCTGCCGACATCTCCGTCCGGTGGCTCGCTGCTGCCGACATCTCCGTCCGGTGGCTCGCTGCTGCCGACATCTCCGTCCAGTGGCTCGCTGCTGCCGACATCTCCGTCCGGTGGCTCGCTGCTGCCGACATCTCCGTTCAGTGGCTCGCTGCTGCCGACATCTCCGTCTGGTGGCTCGCTGCTGCCGACATCTCCGTCCGGTGGCCCACTGCTGCCGACATCTCCGTCTGGTGGCTCGCTGCTGCCGACATCTCCGTCCGGTGGCTCGCTGCTGCCGACATCTCCGTTCAGTGGCTCGCTGTTGCCGACATCTCCGTCTGGTGGCTCGCTGCTGCCGACATCTCCGTCCGGTGGCCCACTGCTGCCGACATCTCCGTCTGGGGGCTCGCTGCTGCCGACATCTCCGTCCGGTGGCCCACTGCTGCCGACATCTCCGTCTGGTGGCTCGCTGCTGCCGACATCTCCGTCCGGTGGCCCACTGCTGCCGACATCTCCGTCCGGTGGCTCGCTGCTGCCGACATCTCCGTCTGGTGGCCCACTGCTGCCGACATCTCCGTCCAGTGGCTCGCTGCTGCCGACATCTCCGTCCGGTGACTCGCTGCTGCCGACATTTCCGTCCGGTGGCTCGCTGCTGCCGACATCTCCGTCCGGTGGCTCGCTGCTGCCGACATCTCCGTTCATTGGCTCGCTGCTGCCGACATCTCCGTCTGGTGGCTCGCTGCTGCCGACATCTCCGTCCGGTGGCCCACTGCTGCCGACATCTCCGTCTGGTGGCTCGCTGCTGCCGACATCTCCGTCCGGTGGCTCGCTGCTGCCGACATCTCCGTTCAGTTGCTCGCTGCTGCCGACATCTCCGTCTGGTGGCTCGCTGCTGCCGACATCTCCGTCCGGTGGCCCACTGCTGCCGACATCTCCGTCTGGTGGCTCGCTGCTGCCGACATCTCCGTCCGGTGGCCCACTGCTGCCGACATCTCCGTCTGGTGGCTCGCTGCTACCGACATCTCCGTCCGGTGGCCCACTGCTGCCGACATCTCCGTTCAGTGGCTCGCTGCTGCCGACATCTCCGTCTGGTGGCTCGCTGCTGCCGACATCTCCGTCCGGTGGCCCACTGCTGCCGACATCTCCGTCCGGTGGCTCGCTGCTGCCGACATCTCCGTCCGGTGGCTCGCTGCTGCTGACATCTCCGTCCGGTGGCTCGCTGCTGCCGACATCTCCGTCTGGTGGCTCGCTGCTGCCGACATCTCCGTCCGGTGGCTCGCTGCTGCCGACATCTCCGTCCGGTGGCCCACTGCTGCCGACATCTCCGTCCGGTGGCCCACTGCTGCCGACATCTCCGTCCAGTGGCTCACTGCTGCCGACATCTCCGTTCAGTGGCTCGCTGCTGCCGACATCTCCGTCCGGTGGCTCGCTGCTGCCGACATCTCCGTCCGGGTCATCCGGGTTATCCAGAAGCTCATGTAGATTGCTGATGGGCGGGAGGAGCTCGATGTAGTCAAAATCTGAACTGTTAGTGACAGTGTGAATAGAGTGGTGTCGAGTTCTTCTTCAGAAGCAGGAATTCCATTTTGTGAATGATCGCTGTCGCCGGCGTGCATCAGAGCTGGACCGTCACCAGAGGGCAGACCTGGACCGTCACCAGAGGGCAGACCTGGATCGTCACCGGAGGGCAGACCTGGACCGTCACCGGCGGGCATCAGACCAGAACCGTCGCCGGAGGGCAGACCTGGACCGTCAGCGGCGGGCATCAGACCAGAACCGTCGCCGGAGGGCAGACCTGGACCGTCACCGGAAGGCAGAGCTGGACCGTCACCGGCCGATATTAGAGTATTGCTGGGGCAGGCGCTGGCTGTTTTCTTGCGCGAGGTATTTGCCAGTGGCGCGTCGTCAGGTATGTCTGTAAAACGGAAGGTCTATTGCTGCAAAACCGTCCTAAATATTCCTGCTTAGTATCACAGCGAGTGATTTATTATATCCCTTACGTTTTTACGAGTATTTTTCTTCTTCTCATTTAGATTGCATCGGTTACAACGTATTTCACTAGTTGTGTCCGCTCTTAGAAAGAACGTTCAGGTTGATGTAACGAATGTGAGAAGCTCTGCTCAACGTGATCATGACCGCTATATCACTTAACCCTATTTGTAACAGGGGGGGCGGATTCCGCCCCCCCCCCCCCTCATGTTTTTCGCAGATATCTCCAGAACGGCTGGGAGCAGGCCCATCAAATTTTGGGACTTTTCATAGAATTGAATACCGCATTTGGAGTTAAAATTTTGAATTCTTAACCTGAACAGAGGCGGTTCCAGGGCACAGTTTTGGGTGGGTTCGGAGGCGACATTTGGCGAAAATACGGAAATGCGATCTTCGCGGTTTCTTCCTAACTTCCTCAAGTATGAAGGAGTTACATCGGGTTACGGTGATTGCAACAAGTGCAAATTAGTTGATGTTATTGAAATATCATACAAATTGCATGGCAGAGGCGGTTTCAGGGGCTTGAAAGGGGGGGGGGGGGGGGGGGGGTTCCAGGAAGTATTCAATGTTTGGCGGGAAGCCAATAGAGCGATGTAAGGGACATTTATAGCTATCAAGATGTAAAAGATAGCTTCTGCTTCCATTATTTGCATAATGTATTACATATAGAGTTTCAGGGGCGTGTTCAGGCACATGAAAAGGGGGTGACTGACATGGTGATGACGATATGCCAGCGATAACGGCGCAATAGACGTTTAGCTTATAATGATATATGCACATATGAGTCCAGAAAAGGGGATAAAGTCATTTTTGCAGAGGCGCGCTCAGGAATTGAAAAAAGGGGGTCATATTATTGCAAGGAAACTAAGAGGCATGGGCGTACAATGACATAACATACTGCAGTTTTCGGATGAAACACGCACCACAGGCTACTCTACGAACGATTATAAGATAATAGGAGAGTCCAGGTAGGGTAAAAAGGGGGGTAAGCAATGTCAATTGAAGTTGTAAGTGAAGTAGTCACTGTTGACTAGTTAGTATCATAATAGCGGATAATATACTTTTCAAAATGTCTTGCGCCGCCCCAGTTTGGATCCTGGATACGCCTATGATGAAGTACAACATGCAAAAAGGAACTATCTACGATCAGTAACATATTTATAGTGCTGGGTAGCAACTTGTCTGCGGTTAATATTTTTCCCAATTTACCTCCCTTTTTCACTAACCTGGCAAAAAGTCGCCTATGGCAAAAAATATGATGTATAACTGTTTTGTCTAATGTCACAATCACATACCATTTCATTTATCAAAAACAAAACATAAAAAATGGTTTTATTACGCATTTACTTCACCCCCATATTGAGTGACCTGCACACTCCTATGATTTTTGAAATTTCAAACGTCACCGTCATATATCAATTTCCAATTCAATCTCTATCGATTCCTATTGGTTGTGTTAAAATCGGTCGATAAACATGAAAGCTATGTTGGATCAAAAATATCACTACAAATTTTCGTTTTTGCCCCCCTGTTGCCCCCCTATCCAAAATTTAGATTTGTTTTATTATTTAGAAATGTAGATCGTGTTGAGGGGAACCAAACACCGTTTCATTTTTTTAAAATCGGACGGGTAGATCTCGATCTCCGGGGGGGGGGGGCGGAATCCGCCCCCCCCCCCCCCTGTTACAAATAGGGGTAGCCAGGAGCCTGTTACAAATAGGGTTAAGTCATGTTATACCTACATGTGATATTTTGCGGTACCATTACCTTCATGTATATGTTTTCGTATACGATTTGCAACGCATTTATGATAAAAGGGCATTTTTCGAAACAACTTTCCAAAATCACGAGAGAAAAAAAAAATCCATTCAGAATTGCGACATATTACAAATGACCCATTTGCCCAGCATTGATGAATAATATTTGAATTAGGCACACATATTTACAGTGGGTTTTCTTATCTTCTATCAGTGACATAGCAGCAGTGTAACGAGCACTGTAGTCCACTGTTCCGGTCCACATTGTACCTCCCGTGTAGCGCATTGCCACACGAGAGCCGCCAGCCAGGTCGCCCTTGCTCTGAAGGGATGACTTCGGGACATAATGAAATTTTCCCTGGCTTGTGTCATCCAAATCAACCCTCAAATGAATATACCCCCGCACAACTTTACATGCAGCATTTGGGATAACCTTGTCATGCTTGCGTTTTCTACCCATATGGTTTAATCAAACAAAAATAATTTAAATATTCCGCAATGGTCAGACTTAATCGCAGAGTGGTACTTCTGGACGCCAGCAGCGCAGTCTTTAAACTGGCGAAGGGCATTACAAAAATGTCCCGCCGTTCGGTAATTGCCATAGCAACATCAATTTCAGCAGGAAAATGTGAATGGGAATGAATCGGTTTCTCGAACAGTCACGCGCTCCATTCAGTTTGTTTGCTAACGGTCTTCCCTCTCGAACGCGTTAAAAACCGTAACTTACCAATATTGCCTAGAAACCCACGAAAGAAAAGCGTAAGTGTTGAGTTACGTTTTTTTGCCAGATTCGATGAGTTACGCTTTTCTGCTCAAGTGACCCTATCAAGGCACATACGCTTTTTTAATTTGCGAAAATGTTGAATAATTCAAAATATACCGGATATTTGTGCTTACAAATTGGTACATACACTCCCCATCGCATTCTCCATCAAACGATGCCATTTTATACAAATGCACAAAATTGGGTTACGCTTGTTTCGGTTTGGACGGCAGGAGTGGACGAGACGTGTTTGTGCAGTGTACCTATGATGTTTAAACGTAAGAAAAGGGTCGTTTCATGTTTATCAAAACAATACTGTGATGCCACCTTGACAGAGAAGTAAACAGCATACAAATCATGCAGTGGCGTGCGCAGTAATCCACAAAGGACCAGGTCATTGCCTTGAGGGGCGCCACCAATATTGGGGAAAATGTTGCGGGGAGGGGGTCCTATGGACGGACGGAGGGGCACCGTCACTGGCTGGAGGGGCGTCGTCACTAGTCAGAGGGGCGCCGGCACTGATCGGAGAGGCGCCGTCACTCGCCGGAGAGGGCGTGGTCACTGGCCGGAGGGGCCTATCACTGGCCGGAGGGGCGCCTTCACTGGCCGGAGGGGCGCCTTCACTGGCCGGAGGGGCGCCGTCACTGACCGGAGAGGCGCCGTCACTGATCGGAGAAGCGCCGTCACTCGCCGGAGGGGGCGTGGTCACTGGCCGGAGGAGCCTATCACTGGCCGGAGGGGCGCCTTCACTGGCCGGAGGGGCGCCTTCACTGGCCGGAGGGGCGCCGTCACTGGTCGGAGGGGCGCCGTCACTCGTCGAATGGGCGCGGTCACTGACCGGAGGGGCGCCGTCACTGGCCGGAGGTTCGCCGTCACTGGTCGGAGGGGCGCCGTCACTCGCCGGAGGGGGCGCGGTCACTGACCGGAGGGGCGCTATCACTGGCCGGAGGGGCGCCGTCGCTGGCCGGAGGGGCGCCGTCACTGGTCGGAGGGGCGCCAGCTTTGCATGTGCGCCTCGGGTCCAAAGGGCCAGGGCATGCCCTGAATGACCGTATACTCGGTACGCCACTGAAATCATGTCACTGCAGAGTAGCAATAAGGCAAACTTGCACAACATTTCACGTCTTTGACCAATATGTCGGGAAGGGATGCATTGACGCTTATGCTAATAATGTAAGTGATTTTAATCAAAGATACTGTGATTTTTAGAGCTGATTTTGAATTTCGCCAGGTTTCTCTTTCGAACACGTGAATTTGCATTAATTAAACATCGGTTCAAAAGCAGCGAAACCTATAATTGCCACACCATAGTAGGTGGCGCTAGTGTCGTTAACCTGCCATTCACTGGGGTCTCAACAGAACACCATAATTGACTGGGGGGGGGGGGGGGGGGTAAACGACCCCCTGGCTATCTTCCGAACCAATGATTGCAGCGAGACGCGCAAGACGATAATATAAATATATCAATGATGTCAAATGTCAAAGTGAGGTCAAATGTCAGGTCACGGTCAGGTCAAAGCAAGACCCTATAACCAGGTAAGGACACGAGTCATTTAACCTTGAACTCGGTGGACCACCGGATGACGTCACTGGCGGTGCCTGGCTCCTTCGTCGGCGAGGCGCTCAAGCGCATGGCTGTAACTCGTAAACGACAAAAACAAATACCACCCTAGAGGCATATTTTCAGAATCAGCGCATCGAGGAGGCCCTGTATGCAAAATTTGGGGCAAATCGAGACACCTCGGAATATCACAATGCTGTGTGATATCTGATGCTGCTAATTTGACGAACATCAGCCATCGAAACCCGCACGCAACACGCCACCAACAGACTGTTCAATTTCAACTATTGCGCTATTGCTGGCTGAAATCTTGAAATTTGATTGGTGCAGCCCTCTGCCACCATTGACGTGAAATAACGTTTTGTAAGCACCGACGAGGCGACTTATATGGTGCTCAAGCGGTGTCACCCCCCTGGGTCAAAGGTTAAAATCGACGTATTTTAGATTATGGGTCATACTTTCCATCAAAAGCCTTCGATTACGACCATGATCACCCAAAGTGCTGCCAAAGGTATGATACACATCCTGCATGAGCTAAACTGAGATTGTTGGCAAAGGTCAAGGTCAAGGTCAGGTCACATAAGGTCACTATGCGCAAAATATCTACGAAAGTCATACAAAACATGTTTTATGGGTTATTTGCAACGTAGAATTCGATAGTGATAGTCATTTTATCAACTGACTTCATTTACGTGAAGTTATTGTCAAGTTCAGGTCCGCCCCTGTAACTCAGTTGGGAGAGCGCTGGGCTGCTGACCTCACCCGGTAGTGGCAGCCCGGGTTAGAGTCGCTTCGGCGCTCGCTATTTGCCCCTGACTGGGATGGCCTGCGGCCGGTGGCAGCGGTCGCACTCAAGGTCAGGTGACGTCAGAGGGCGGGGCGGACCGTGTCCTGGTATGTCTGGCACGTACAACTTTCGCTTCTAAATTATGCCGGACGCCAGGAATTGCTTGATCGGGTGGTGGGGTCAGGGCCTGCGCAACAAGCTATGCTTAGCGCGGGGCCTGACCTCGGAAATCCATCCATTCAAAAACATTCGGACTAAAAAAAAATCAGGTCACTGAAGGTCAACATTTGAAATTGATAAATATAAATAAAAAAGGCATGTTTCTGGACCAGTTTTGTCTCAGGAATACAGTGCTGGTATTTATTTGTCTGTATCTGGTCAATAAAAGAAGAAAAAACAAAATATGACGTCATGAGTTACCCATACTTTCGATGTCATAAGTCAGTCAAAAATAGAGATATCAGTTTGAAATTTGGTATGATAGTTGCCTACATATGGTTCTCTGACATATCTTCCGGATTTTTTAATATTTTCGATTTTTTGTTATTTTGTGATAATTTTCCGCCAAAAAATCGTTTGAGCTTTTGGGGGTCAAAAAGCTAAATTTGTAAAAATCCGAGAAATCGATATTGTAGCCCTTGCCATTTTCTATCGTTGGAGGTTTTGGATTACGTTTTACTCAAAATATGGCATTTGTACGGTCTGTTGAAGTTTAGCTGATTTTGGTGTAAAACTTGTATGTAGTGACGTCACAAAATTCACTACAACTCTACACACAAGACGTAACAACGATTTTGAAGACGGTACCCGAAATTGTACGGTGATAGCGCTATTGGTTTTTTAGCTATTGCGCAAATTCATGAAGGGGGCGCTAAACGACCCCACCCCAGTCAATTGGCGGGTTAATCCATCTGGATGAGGCTTTTAGATTGACTTTAGCTACATGTACGCCGATTCTTTTGCGGAGTTTCAGCCACCAATCATTTTTTATGCCCATGCGCCAATGAATAGCACATTTTTGGATGATCCAAGATGAAAAGAATTGAATGATGCCACAGCCTGGTGTGCGGGCCGAATAAGGAGACAAGCTTATGACAACACCAGTGCAGTTTGTGCACTGGTGCCCAACGAGGAACCGTCATCAATGAACCGACGCCAGTCGGAAATATCCATACCGACATAAAATATGTCACTACCTGCCGACAGGCAGAATCACTCTGATTCCAGGTCAAACTATAACTGTGGTCCGAGGCCCAACTGTCCTAGCCCAGGTCGAGCTAACTACCCTGGTCCAGTCGAGTCAAACTACCCTGTTCGCTACCAAAGAGCCCGCCCTGGCCCTAACGGGCGAACGGGGTGCGAAATGCCAGGAGTGCGCGAATTTCCAGCCCAACCATCTATCCACTCCACCAACTGAGCTATACGTGATACCGTAACCTTGAGCGGCATACATTGTACAAACCTGAGAACGACGCCCCTGGCGGCGGGGCGGGCGGAGCCTTCCTGAACGTCTGCACGTTTATGTTCAGCTCCCGGGCGTAGGCGTCCCCGTAGTACACCAGCAGCTCGGAGCCCTTCTGAATGGCCTTATACGTCCTGCAATAGCACAGACAGGACCGCTACTGCAAATACGTCACACTAAGCAAGTAACTCTGTGATTTGGTACCCTTAAACCATTGATGGCATTACGTCTTTTGGACATCCCTGACAAAGGAAATGTGGTGCTCCGATCCTACATTTTATACTCGCATTATCGAAGTTAGTGAGCAGAATAATTTGTGACGAAAGGCTGCCCGTTATTCTCGCATTATCGGAGTTAGTGAGCAGAATACGTGACGAAAGACTGCCTGTTATTCTCGCGTTATCGGAGTTAGTGAGCAGAATAATACGTGACGAAAGGCTGCCCGTTATTCTCGCGTTATCGGAGTTAGTGAGCAGAATAATACGTGACGAAAGGCTGCCTGTTATTCTCGCATTATCGGAGTTAGCAGAATAATTTGTGACGAAAGGCTGTCCGTTATTCTCGCGTTATCGGAGTTAGTGAGCAGATTAATACGTGACGGAAGGCGTGAAACATTGTTGCATTAAAGCCAAGTAGGTATGCATCAAAACATGTTTTGGCCGTTCAATTGAAAGGTCAGACAAAGTGAGGAAAACCCATTTTCAGATCCGCGATTTATAAGGAAATAGATATATCTCCCGAAGGAAGGCTGGCCTAAACAACACTGTAGTCTCCCTAATGAATATTCAAGTAAATCAATGTAAACCAACAGGTCGCAATCTACTTATGATAACTTGGGTCAAGAAAAATACATATTCCAAAGTACCTGTAGTACATCTGGCCTTTGTACTGAAAGGCGATCAAGTTCTGCTCATGCTCGAAGCGGGCACAGTTGACCAGTCTCAGCCAGTTGCTGCAGCTCGAGTCCCCGGCATTCACGTAGTGATGCACGCGGCGGCACTTCTTAATCTGAAACACGCAATGCAGCCATCAGACATTAAAGCTGTTTGACCATATAATATTCGAAACACTGCATTACTAAATGCATCGCGTTATCGGAGTTCATTTGCTACATGCATATTGAATACACTGTGCTTTATGCACTGGATAAAGTATTTGTAAGCGTCCATTTTTTTTAGAGGGACAATTATGTTTTGTTTGCAATCGCATCACCCACCCCACACACACGTTGTCGCACATGATAGCATGATAGCTGCCCACTCTACCGAGTATACATAGGAGCATACACAGTTTATTCTACGACCATCAGAAATGTCGTGCATATAATCCTATCTAAATCCACATCGCTAGAGTTACACTATTCAATCCACAGCTCACATGCTGCCATATCTACCCAGCCGACTGGCGCGCCCTCTACAACTCCCACCACCGACCGGAGCGCTACCTATGCCTCTTCCAGCTCCACCAGCACGCCAGCGGTCATTGGGGTGGAGGAAGACGACCGGCTTGCCGTGCGCGCCGGGGCGCGGCTCGTTCAGACAGCGCACCTGCAGCTGCTGCAGCGAAGTCACCGCTTCGGCGGTGGAATCCTCATTCCATCCTCATTGCAATGGAACTTACAAATATCTCCTTTCTGTTGCTAAAGAGGCACGATAATTAAGAAACCATTTGAGTACCGGGTTTCTCTTGGCTACCCGAACATCAGATGTTCGGGTAGCCAAGAGAAACCCGGTACTCAAATGGTTTCTTCATTATCGTGCCTCCTTAGCAACAGAAAGGGGATATTTGTAAGTAAGAGATTCTCTTCAGTTAACATCCGTTGACCGAACCAAACCCGTCTGGTACACATAACTCACCTCCCAGCTGTACCCAGACGTGGTGGCCTGGCGCCGGTCGGTGGTGATGTTGCCCTCGTAAGGACCGAACCTCTGTCGTGCTGGCAGACCCTTTTCCGTCCAAATACCTGAGTAAGGCGCACAGATGACATGTATATTATCTCATTCCCAAGACGCATCGAGCAGCTATTGCACATCCAAGTAACCTACTTTTCCGTATGGAAGGCTATAGATAAAACAGCGGATAATATAAACTCACTTCGGCTTTAACGAATGATGTAACGTAAACGGAATGCTGTATTAACCAACATACAAATTACGTTTATCTCGCAGACATTTTCAGTAGTTATGTTACTCAAAGACAAAACGAATTAGATGTGGCAATGGAGCATGTGCCTCCAACGAGCAACAGGAGAAAAGCAAGTGAACTCAGAGTAATTAAAGTAAATATGATTAAACAAGGGTCCACGAATGAAGAAGCAGGATATGGTTAGACAGTATGTTACCGGTGTTGGCGCCCGGGATTTTGGATCGGCCGGGGTTGAGGAACTCCGGACGAGTCTTGACGTCTCTCTCTGGATCTCCGGTACCGAATGGTACCTGTACACATTCAACAACCATTCAAATGGTCATCAATCACCTATTAAAGGGAAATAATGACCTCTTGATTTTGTTAGCAACAATTTCTTAGGCTACCGTTATGTTTTTAAAATTATTTTATTTAAATTTAAGAATTAAATAAAATTATTCCCAAATTCAAAGTTGTAAGTTTGGAAAAAATACAAAACAAGTACCTTGTGTACTTCATGAAGGTCATTGACAAATTCGTCCTTCCCTACCATTGTTAACATCGAGTGCGGCATTTGTGGAGGCTCTGTGACATTTCCGATCAAACTGAGCGCTGCTCGGACACCCGCTAGTAGCGCTTTCGTTCTCCATGGCAACCAGGCGTCAGCCAATCAAAAGCCAGAAAGGGAATACGTTCTGGCTTTTCATTGGCTCACGCCTGGTTGCCATGGAGAACGAAAGCGCTACTAGCGTGCGTTCGAGCAGCGCTCTGATCCGTGAAGCAATCCGTGAAGCATCCGTGATGCATGACTGACTATCAGTATAAGTCATGAATAACAACAACATGCAAACTATACCAACTCGAATAAAATAAGAGCGGAATGAATTGAACCCCAGGCAAGCTAGTATTCGCAAAGCACTCGGCACTGCGCCAAAATAGCAAAAGGTGAGGGAAATGCATATTGGATACAATATTATTACGTCACAAGTTTCTGAAGTGTCAACTACTATGAAATACAGTGATAAAATACCTTTAATAATGATTAACAAGCAAATTCAAACTTAAAAACAATAATTGGAATATGTCTTTAATTAGCTTTCAACTCGAAATCAGATATATTTTGCAATGCTACACAAGAATGGCACCAGTGACGTCATTAACAAAGCCTGCTACGGGACTTGGGTATACTAATCAGGAACAACTCGCCAAGTGCGCCGAGATGGTTAAGTGCGCCGAGAAGCATGACAATGACTTTGTAAACAAATCGCCGACGCTAAATAGGTCGCCGTCGATGTGCATCGATGAGCTTCTGATTTAATTGCCAGTTTTGTGTTATTGTTCGTTAGTTTTTTTGGGAAAATTTTTATTTTTCATGATAAAATAAAGCATAGTGTTATATACAGCCACAGACAAACTATACACAACTCCTAATGTTGAAAACAAATGAATCGATTTTCAAAAATTGAGGGTCGCAACCACTAACTATGCCGCGTTGATGTGCATCGATGAGCTTCCGATTTTATTGCCACTTTTTCCAATCGCTGTTAGTTTTAGAAGATCGCCGGGCATATAATCACAACAAGCAGAACGCACAATATATTTTCCACTCCATTGCGTAAAAAAACAATACGGGAAAAGCCCGCAGTTTGATGAGGACCAAAAGTACTTGACAAAAGGTCAGAAATAGTGCAAGTACCGGTCGTTTAAAGTGTGGAACGCTTATCAACTTTAACTTGAAATATCTTTCGGTAGGAAAGTTTTCATGCAAAATGTGATGAATTTACAATATATTTTGATCTCGTCTGGCGATTTCAAGTGCTAACTCCATTTTAGTGGAAAAAGGTCATTATTTCCCTTTAACTAACGTGTGGAATTATTGCACCGTGGAATAACAAAAAAAAAACAGCTCAGCTAAAGTGATAATAGAGTAGCGTATTTAATGCTAACGACACCGCAATTGTCGGCACGCAACTTGTCGGCGAGGTTTGCGATTGGGAAAACACGCTGATGGGCTGGTTAACATGCTAAAAAGAGTCAAAAGTAAGAGTAGCGACCTGCCATTGAGAATGATAATACAATCATTTGCCGATCCTAAAAATCGCTTCTTATTCTTTTCCAAAAGTGAATCACATATTTCTTTTCAAAAGCAAAAGCCTCGAAGCTACCATTGTCAAATTGAGTAGGTTGTCGGCTGTTTCAACTTAGCCTGAAGACTCAGCACATGACTCACGATGATGATAAGGGAAGACTGTAAGCTTTTGTACAATACACCGTACCCTTTTGAACTTCAACCAATATGCTTATAATTGGGACGTACTGACCTTTGTATCCGGTATGACGACCAGGGGACCATGGACGGGACAGTCACCTTCCCACTCACGGTCGCACTCGTCACAAACTGGCCGAGACAAACGGACTTATGAACGGCCAACCTACATAAATATCCTTCGGCGGCTTGATAAGGTGACACGAGGTTGAGTTAAAGCGGTGGCATGCATCGCAGTATGTACAACGTTCGAGATCATCCCCAGGTAAATTGCACTGTTAATAACTTCTGCGTCAAAATCCTGGCAGAATTCAACGAGCCAATGGATATAATGAACAAACGCGACAGTTTATGGACCATGATGTATTCATTTCAAAAGCAGTAAATACGCGATCCAACATCGACACTACTATGCCTGATCATGCTTCTTCAGGAAACGTCTTTAATTAAGAATAAAGTAACTCACATAAGTACATATAGAACACGGTAAACATTATACTCACAGATATAGTCATCATCATCCAGGTCCTCATCCTCCTTGTAGTTGACCTTGGTGCGGCGGCGTTTGAACAGCTCTCGTTCAGGGGGTGCTGAAACACAGGCAAAGGTAGAACGTAATGTATCGTGAAACAAAACACATCTCGACTTCACATCACAGTGAGGAGGTACATACGTTCGGTGTTGGCAATGTGACCTTTACGAACAAGGATCGACTCTCAGAACTGGCAAATTATAACTGCATTTAACCACACTGGACCGAAGTCATAATGAAAGCAAAACGTACACTTCCTAGCCGACTACCTTCTATATCGGCTCCTTGTTTACTGTGCCCATACACATAAACGCGGCATGTCAGTTTACATCTAAACACATGCCTACAAATATTCCAGCACACTGACATTTTATTAATTTTAGCAGGATATGAAAATGACAACAAGGGCAAATTTCAAATTTACCAATATTATAAAAGGTGAACATCACTTACCTTCACCCATGGCCTTGAACTCTGTGATGATGTGGTTCCACAGCAGCTCGGCTTTCGTATCCACAGCGTGGCGAGCCCTGGAACACAGCGTAAGCCGTAACAAACCAGCGCTTCGTAAGGCTCACGATGTTAGAAAGTGAACACAATGCTTACTTTGAACCTCATTTAAAGCGCCCGAGCAAAAACATTGACTTTCGAGTATGACCTTAAGCATATAGGCAAATTTAGAATGTGTGTGTACGCAATGTTACTTTCCAAATGAGTACATAACAAGCGTTCTTCAGTTTATAAATATAGCTTACATCCGCGATATTTCACATTATGCCTACACAATTTATTAATGTTTTAAGACCAGTGGAAAGTTTAAAGTTCTTTATATAATATAGTAGCAGTTTGGGCGTCGATATTCTACAAATAAAAAGACTCATAGATTCAATGCTGCATTTTGCCGTGAGATCTGGTTGGATGCTGTATTCTCTGTATTCGGTGGCTCATGATGGTGGAAGGCTAATTAAACAGCAAAGATTAAAATATGAGGTCACCACGCTCAAACATGCGCCAAAGGCATTAAGAGAGCCATGTCGTTCTCACTTGAGCCTGTCGGTCCTCCAGTGAAATCCCAAGAAACCATATTATCTGGTCTACAGCTAAACATTCTCACTTGTACTGATCCTCCAGTGTGAATCCGAGGAAGTCATATGGCGGTGATGGCGGTCGTCTGTGGACCTCCTCTTCCTGAGGCTGCTGAGCCTTGTCTACCACGGACATGTCCCCTGCTGCTGCTGCTGCGGGCGGCTGGCGCTGAAACAAACCGGCGTAATATACCTCGTTATCGCCATTCACATCGTGACTCAGGGACGGAAACGAACTACAGCAATAAACACCGTTTGGCACGACAGTCATAACCGCCTATATATGCTGCTTACTACTTTAAAAGTATTTATTTTACACCTTCCTAAACATATTTTGAGACATACAAACATACAAACACTGTTGGTGTCAAACCGCACGCCACCTTCTCATTAGGTTAATTATGGGGCCTGAAGTCTTCCGTCAATTAGGGGAACATATACGTATGAGCGGCCTGACCAGACCATAGCCATGGGTTTCAGAGGCTTATTTCTTCGCAACTACTCGGCCGATGTGCCATAAAAATTACATCCAGAAGCGTTCATGTCATTCAATTATCGTATTCAAGTTAACACTCGCACTGGAGGAAGGGGGGGGGGGCGAAATCCACCCACTCCTCCTGTTTTTTTTTGTGTGTGAATATTTCCTGATTTTTGTTGTGTATTCCCCTACCCATTAATAGGTAGGCAGGAGTGCCCTTCCATGCCCATGTGGCCAGAGTACGTTAATTACCAGTGTTTAATAAGGATAGGGTTATGCAATCACGTTAGGTCACACCCCTCCCCGCTATTTTGTTTTGCATGGAAAGGATGGCCGCCACCTGTATTAGCCCTCGCCCTACGGGAGCTTTTTTACCTTCGCCCTACGGGGGGGGGGGGCCTGACAGGCCCTGTTAACTTCCACACCAAGCAACCTAGAGCAATGCAGTAAGAACCAGCATGTTGCCTGTCATGAGAGGAATCTAACAGTATGCGATTTTTAGGTTTCAGGTCAACGGATGACCTTCCAGGTCAAGTGAATAACCTCGGATTTACCACGTCCAGAACAGCGATTTTGCTCTTCAGAAAACCTCAAAATTAGAAATTGATAAATGTAAATCAAAAGGCATGTTCCTAGACCAGTTTTGGCTCAGAGATACAGAAAGGGTAATTATTTGTTCGCATCTTGTCAAAAAAAAAGAGAAAAAAGAAGTTATTTTTAAAAATGACGTCATCAGTTTCTTACACTTACGGAGCCATCACTCAGTCAGAAATGAAGATATTGCTTTGAAATTTGGTATGAGTATTGTCCATACTCAGTTCTCTCACATATATTCGGGTTTTCTAAAATCTTTGAAATTTTTGATTTTGCGGGGATTTTTCCAAAAAAAAAAGTTTTTTTTTCATTTTAGGGATTAAAAACCCCAAATTTTGAAAATCTGAGATTGCTATTTGAAAGAGAATTACATTTTGTATCTTTGGTGAATGGTGTTTGCAATTTGCTTTAAAACTCTATTTTCTACGATTTTTCAAATATTTATAAATTTTTCCAACATGACGTCATCAAAACGTCATTATTGCCAAAATTTCTCAACCAATTTCAAATAAATTTTTACAGCCTACGTATAATTGCTGTAAACTCAGCTACCGAAAATTTCAGCAAGATGTACCGCATGTGTAAAAGGT